>MU106599.1:43187-74102 GCA_012274485.2 Sinapis alba
TATATATATATATATATATATATATATATATATATATATATATATATATATATATATGTGTGTGTGTCTCAGTGCTGCATGCATATGCACCGGTCTGGTTTGGTTTTATTATTTTAAAGGGTATCTTAAGTTGAATAACTTTATTACAATGGATGCACCTTTGAATTGTTTGTTCCCTATGGACCAAGCTTCGTTTTATTTTTAGGCTATAAGGCTACATAGCATATCGTCGACATGTAGATGTTATTAGGCTTAAGCAATTTCCACCGTGCGTGACCATACGTTTGTACAACTTGTCCGATTCTTGGGTTAAAGTCGACCATCTTATTTTTAATTTTATTAGATGTTTGAATTTTTGTTAATGTCGACTGATTTGACATGTTGGTACAATTATTATTTATCCCTATCTTTTGATTTTAATTTTGGTAGGGTTAGTGACATAAGACTTTACATTTGACCTACCAATATGTGGTCGTGGCCACGGTTTTGTTGCCGATATGTATATTGGAATTTTCTTCTTGGACGTTTTTCATTAGTTATAAATGTTTAAACATAACGATATGTAGCAGGACATTGTCGACTATAAGACCATGATTAATAGAGTGTTCTTAGGGTAGAGTTCTTAGCATAATTTAAAAATCGGTTCTTAATTTTAATTAATAAAAAGTTAAGAACCGGTTTTTACCGGGTTCTTAAATTACGCTAAGAACCTACTTGCCTATGAATATGACGGTCTGTTAAAATTTAAACCGAGCCATTTTTGAATCATATCACAGGGAATGGTGCTTCTATGGCTTACAGCAATGTTACCACAAGTGAAGCCATCACCATGCGATCCCACAGCGGCTGGAAACCACTGTGGTTCCGCGACATCATCTCAGTTGGCTCTTTTGTACTCTGCATTCGCCCTTATATCTATCGGATCAGGCGGGATCAGGCCGTGTTCTTTAGCCTTTGGAGCTGATCAGTTAGACAACAAAGAGAACCCAAAGAACGAAAGAGTTCTCGAGAGTTTCTTTGGTTGGTACTATGCTTCCTCAGCTGTGGCTGTACTTATAGCGTTCACTGGCATTGTTTACATTCAAGAGCATCTTGGATGGAAAATCGGATTCGGTGTACCTGCGGTTCTCATGTTGATCGCTGCTTTGCTGTTTGTTCTAGCGTTCCCTCTCTATGTTAGACGCAATGTGAGCAAGAGTCTCTTCACTGGTTTAGCTCAAGTGGTTGTTGCAGCTTACTTGAACAGGAAGCTAAGTCTACCAAATCAGCAGGACTCTTCAATTACTTATTATCACATGAAAGACTCTGATCTCAAAGCTCCAAGTCACAAATTGAGGTATATTTTTCTCATGTCCTCTTGATTTCTTGATTACTTCACAAGCAAGAAAGACCATACTCTCTTGATTAGGTTTTCAGACAAAAGCAGTCTCTTCAGTTTAGATGATCTCTTGAATAGTTTTTTGAACAAAGCTTGTTATACAAGAAACATGATTGATGCTCTCTTTTTAACTTTTTTCTTTTCTCTTGATTAGGTTTTTGAACAAAGCTTGCTTAATAAGTAACCGCGAAGAGGAGATTGGGTCAGATGGGTTTGCTTTGAAGCCATGGAGGCTATGCACAACAGACAAAGTAGAGGAGCTTAAGGCATTGATCAAAGTCATACCAATATGGTCCACAGGTATAATGATGTCCATAAACACTAGCCAAAGCTCTTTCCAGCTGCTACAAGCCACTTCCATGGACAGGCGCTTGAGCCGTCATGGTTCAAGCTTTCAATTACCAGCTGGATCATTCGGTATGTTCACCATCATAGCCCTAGCCATGTGGGTTGTTCTATATGACCGTGCCGTCATACCATTAGCTTCAAAGATCCGAGGTAGACCTTTTAGACTAAGCGTTAAGCTAAGAATGGGACTAGGGCTATTCATGTCATTCTTAGCAATGGCGATTTCCGCAATGGTGGAAAGCTTGAGAAGGAAGAAAGCTTTAAGCCAAGGGTATGCAAACAATGCTAATGCTATTGTAGACATCTCAGCTATGTGGCTCGTGCCACAGTATGTGTTACATGGACTAGCAGAAGCACTTACCGCAATAGGACAGACCGAGTTTTTCTACACCGAGTTTCCTAAAAGCATGTCTAGCATCGCAGCATCTCTCTTTGGTCTAGGAATGGCTGTGGCTAGTCTATTGGCTAGTGTGATCCTCAACGCTGTCAATGAACTGACTTCAAGGAATGGTGAAGATAGTTGGGTTTCGGACAACATTAACATGGGTCATTACAACTATTATTACTGGCTACTAGCGATCATGAGCTTCATCAATGTGATCTATTACATGATATGTAGCTGGTCGTATGGTCCTTTGGTCGACCAGGTGAGGAATGGTAGGGTTAATGGTGTGAGAGAAGAAGAGGAGTTGCTTGAGATTGTTGGGAAAGGCTTCGAAAAAGAAGATCTAAGAGATGTTAAAACAAATTAACGAATTAAAGATCTTTCAAGATTGTGTTTTGTCTATAAAGGGAACAAAAACTTTAGGTGTCTATTGCATTTGGTGTGCATGTTGTTGTACTCAGATATTAAGGTCTATATATATATGATTTGTAATTAGATTAAATTGTGTGTTTGCATTTTAGGGGTTTTGATACAAAAAGGTTTGTGATTCTTGGCTAAGTAATTTTGTACTGGCCAAAATTGTTTGTTGTTTTATTGTGTTATTGCAATCGGTGATGTCTTCTTTGTATATATTCTTGGTTTGTATTATTCGTTTTATTCTTACTAGATCTAATTCTTACCAATATTAACTATTGGGCAATTCTCTTAAATAACACTTTTTAAGTTTTTGTTATCAAAATAGTTCTAGAAAAATAAAATGATCAAAATAACATTTTTTTTTTTTGAAATTTTCATTTTTTTAATTTTTTTTTTTTTAAATTTGAAATCCTATCCCCAAACTCACCCATTAACTCTAAACCCTAAAGTCTAAATTAGTTAACCTTAAAGGTATAAATGCATATAAATAAAAAATTTAGTTTTTAAAAAAACTTATTTTGGTCATTTTCTTTCTTTAGAACTATTTTTGTGAAGAAAAAACTAAAAAAAGTTATCTAACGGAATTTCTCTTAATGATTTCATATGTATACGGTTTGTAAAATGTCAAGCTTTTTAAAATAAATACTACTAAAGTATCAGAAAGTCTTCTTTGGAAAGTTATGGGCAGAGCATGAAAAGGAGTTATGAACGTACACGATAAGTCTGTCAAGATTTTCTATTTTTAGAGTCAGGGAATTTTTCTTATTAAGTATGCTTAAAGAGTAGAAACTTATTGGTTTTTATTTTTATTGTTAATCGAGGTTTTACAAAATCAATTTCTTAAGGATCAATTGGTTAGGAGGTCAGACTTGAGCAAAGCTTAATTAAAACAAACATAGAAATTTCATAAATTAATTCTAGTTGTTGAGTAAGGATACGAGTGACAATCATCCACCAAGTTCAATACTTCAGCTTCATCTTTTGCGTGTGAAACAGAATGAATTGAAGTTGAGCGACTGCAAATTTTATTATGATTGTAGTTGCGAGGATTATGAACATTGACGAATGTTAGAGGTTTCTCTTAATAATAAATTAATAGTATTAATACTCTATACATTAGAAAAATATTAAAAATTATATTATTATAATAAATATAAAATTATATTTACAAAATCGTAGTATTAAATTTTTTAATTCTTATAGAGATTTCTCTTAATAATAAATTAATAGTATTAATACTCTATATATTAGAAAATATTAAAAATTATATTATTATAATAAATATAAAAATTATATTTACAAAATCATAGTATTACTACATAAATATTAATGTCTAAACAATTATTATATCGAAATTTTTTGTTTCGGAGTTTTATAATAAAAATTAAATATATATATATATATATATATATATATATATATATATATTTTTTTTTTTTTATTATAAAACTCCGAAACAAAAATGACTTTTTTTTATTGATCAAGGGATCCTTACCGTTGACTTTCTTGAAACAGAGTTGACCATGTTAGATTAGAGTAATATGACTTTTTTAATTATCAGCAAATTTTGGCTTGTTGTATATTTTTAACCGAAAATAAAAGCAAGGTAAACTAATTGTTTATTCATAGTCCGAGTTTGCAACTTTAAAAAACAAGTGAATGGAAGAAATTTCTTCACCTTTTACTCAATTAGTTAAAACTGCAGAGGGACTGATGGAAAAATGGTAGAGCAAACCCGTTAACAACACAACAACCAGTTTAGTTCAACAAATAACACTTTCGCAATAAGCAACAACTGAAAAAAAAAATCAAACCTATTTAGTTACATAAAGAAAGAAAATAACAAAGTCCAAGAACTTGAACATATCAATGTCTTTTGTTTCACAATATATAATGCATATTATAAACACACTTGCATTCAACAATGGTAGTAGATAATGTGTATAAAATTTGGAGGTTAACTAAGATAAAAATCTTTACTTAGACATATATTGCTTTGATGGAGCAAAGCTTGGTGCGTCACTCTCATGTTGTGCTTGCTTTTGAGCAAGTATCCCATTCCAACCTGCAATTATAAACAAATTTATTCACATTATTAAATATATATATATATATATACATTATCTTTTATACAGAATTAAGAAATTATTCTATGAAAAGCTCATAATATTTCTACATCATGAAACAGCCTGTTTAGTATCAAAGTGTAAATCAAAGTATCAGTATGTTTATATATACTCAAAATCCGGTTATGATAGAACCAAAATACCTTCTCTCTAACCGATTAGACTAACAAAATTTGAACATATATAAGTAAAAAGTTTCATGAGTGGAGTGAGTACCCAATGAAGGATCAAGATTCCTAGCCTTGAGCTCTCTATATTCTTGACAAAGAGAGCAACAAGGGCATAAGACATGAGTGGCACAATCTGAATATGGAGCTTCCACAAGATTAAATCTTCTCCTCATTTTTTCCCTATACTTTGATCCCATCACCCACTGTGAGCACAAAGCCGGCATCATCAACAAGTATATGAAACTTCCAAGAGGACAAGCTGCATAAACAATTGTCTATTATGAGCTTTATATTAATGAATAATCTGGTTTCGGTTTCAAATTGTGTAAACCGTAAACATACTCATCTCTCCTTCATCCAACACTTCAGCTATTTGTCCGAATGTCACACATGGTAAGATTGCTGTCATCACGGCTACACAACAGTAATAAAGATTGGTGAGTCCATTTATATTGAACCTTCTGCAAGAAGAATAAAGAGGATCTATACTAGTATAAAAACATGATTATTGCGAGGTTTTTAAGGTAGGGTTGTTAAAATAATATAAAAAAAAATTCTTAAATTTTAACTAAAAAAATAAAGACAGTTCTTAAATAAGATATTCAAGAACTGTCTTTTAACTTTTTCTTAGTTAAAGTTAAGAGACGGTTCTTATATTACGGTAAGAACTCCGTCCTAAGAACCATGCAATAATCATGATCTAAGAGTGTACATATGAAAACAATACCATTGGTTTGGTCTTCTTGACAATCAAACAAACCAGTCCTCCATGGAGTCCCAACCGATATGTTAACATTAGCTTGATGATAACTAGGCGGTGCGAATTGGCTCATGGGAACTCCGGTTTGTTGGATCGGTATACCGGTTTGCTGAGCTGATAAACCGTTATCTGGATTCTCCCCTTGTGGAGTAGTAACACGACCCATTGGTTGATATGTTAAGTGTAGCTGAGCTAGTTTGACGTGAAGGGTTGATTTATAGGAGAAGGAGAAGCCTTCTTATTTTTCTCCTTAGCTTATGAAATAATCCAATTATATTCAATAGAAATGTTGCGTTTTTCTTATTGATAAAAAAAGAAAGAAAGAAGAAATTTCGGATTACGTAGTTCACATTTAAAGTTTTGACTTATTCAACGGCTGAGAGGGTAAAAGTCAATGGGTTATACGAGTATATGTCTTAATCAAAGTCAACGTCTTGAGCCTATATCCTTTTGGTTTTATTTTGTTTTTCAAACAAGTTGCAACCAAAACCAAATAAATCTGATTAAATATCAAATTCATTGGTCTACTCAATATTTGAATCATATTTTTTTTTGTACAAGTAGGGCTTTAAGATTGATACGAAATATTTTGAATTCTAATTTAAAATAGGAAACGTGTTAATCAATTAAAAAAAATCAAAGAACAAAAATTGCAGCACCCAAAACATTTTATTTGGATACCTATATATATATTTTTATATGCATTTATACCTCTAGGGTTAACTAATTTGGACTTTAGGGTTTAGAGTAAAGGGGTGGGTTTGGGGTTAGGGTTTCAAATTTCAAAAAAATAAATAAAAAAAAATCAAAATTTCAAAAAAAAAAGTCTATTTTGGTCACAATATTTTTTGAGGGTTATTTTTGTGACAAAAACTTAAAAATGGCTATTTAAGAGAATTGCCCTAACTTATATGTACTTCTTCTAGATATAAAATAAATATGAATCTTAAGCTAAATAAACTGTGTTAATTAAGCTAAAACTGATCTTAATGTCTTAATAATTTATATGAAATGTTTGATTTGTTTACAAGAAACAGCAACCAAAACCCACAATATAGTATTTACAGGTTCGGCACAGGAACATGAACGAGAGATAACAAAATCTATCATGTCACACAAACACAAATCATCTCAGGATACCACATGCATTTGCTGCCTTACTGGCCAAGTATATCAGCTACTGATTTCTTGACAATTTGAGATAGCTCCTCTCTGAAAGAAAAGAGAGCAGAAAAATAGATTAAAGAAAGACACTTCATTCGGTTTCAAGAACAACATTTGATATGAAACTTATCTTTTAAATCAGAATTTTTTAAAAGCTAATGTCAGTTCAATTACTGTATAAAAAAATGGTTTAAATGAGGATTTAAATTACCTATCAGGTTTGAACAAGAGATATCGATATGTAAACCACTGCCAAAACAAAGATTAGGTTACCTGACTTAAAAGAATAAATCCATATGTTCTTGTTGATATGATCTCAAAGCTTACTACTTACCGTGGAGAACAAGATACCAACTAGTTCAAACCCAGAGGAGATAACTGGCAGTTTGTCGATTGCCTAGAGAATAAAAAACAATATTTTTGTGAAAAAAAAATCTTAGAAAATATAGAACCAAGAACGGTTTAAGTGTTTTATACTATACCGTGATGATGTTAAGTGAAGCCCAAAGAGCTACAATCCCAGCAAAACTCAAACCAATAAGACCTAAACGATCTTCAGACTTATCCCACTGAAACAAGTTACATTCCAAGAAACCAAACAATGTTCAAAAACAAAACTTAACACATACATGTGTGTTTAAATGGAGCATATGATTTTTAAGGACTTACAACATTCTGAATTGAACTAATGACGTCAAGATCAGTAGATGACTCAGAACTTTTACCACCAGCTTTCACCATAAGACCCATGCTAGGGATTCTTCTATCTACAAGGAGAAGCTCGAAACTGAGAGAGTACTTGATCTCCTATCAAACAAGTAAAAATGATGAATCATTACCTCGAATAAGAGAAAACGGGAGTTTCTGAACAGACGTGAGGTTAGTTTTTCTCTGAGAGAGCAGCAATGGTGGAGGCAGAGTTGCAGAAACTGACGCCATTTTTAGAGATTTTTCTCGTTAATCTGAGGAAGAAGAGACCGTCCAAGTAAATTGTTATTGGATTAGCAAGAAAACACTTTGAGAAGTTTTAGATAGCCTTATCTTCCTCTAATCCACGTGGCATCTCATCAGTGGCATACGAATCTCACATATGAAAACTCATTTCGCCACGTGTCAGAACAACATCCAAGTGAAGTAGATTCTCTAGATATACAAGTTACAACAAGCCAGTCACTTACTTTGGCAACAACAACAACAACAACAACAAGGAGAGAAGTCTTTATTGTGTGTTTGGTCTGAGAAACATGGCATCGTTTGCAACCATGGCCGCCGTTCAACCATCCTCCGCCGTGAAAGGACTCGGAGGAAGCTCTCTTACCGGAGCTAAGCTCTTCATCAAGCCTTCTCGCCAAAGCTTCAAACCCAAATCCACAAGGTATATTTAAAACCCTTTACATTTTAGAATCTTGGAATTGAGATTAAAGAGAATGTTCCTTTTGGGTTAGAGCTGGTGCCGTGGTGGCCAAGTATGGAGACAAAAGTGTTTACTTTGATTTAGAAGATTTGGGTAACACAACAGGACAATGGGATTTGTATGGATCTGATGCTCCTTCTCCTTACAACCCACTTCAGGTTTTGTTTTTTGAAAAACCCTAAATATCTCATATGCTTGCTTCTTTAAATTTTGTGACTATGAGAGTTTGCTTGCAGAGCAAGTTCTTTGAGACATTTGCTGCTCCTTTCACAAAGAGAGGTTTGCTTCTCAAGTTTTTGATACTTGGAGGAGGCTCTTTGCTTACTTATGTCAGTGCTTCCTCCACTGGCGATGTTCTTCCTATCAAGAGAGGTCCTCAAGAGAAGCCTAAGCTCGGTCCTCGTGGCAAGCTTTAAATTAGCCTTCTAAATCCCTTCAAAACATCAGAAACTTTCTTCCCAAGTCTCTGAACTCCTGTTACTGATCTATGTATATTGTGTTGTGTTAATTGCTTCACAAGCTACTGAATTGTAATGAAAAAAATTGCATTTTTCAAGTCTGCTACAACACAATGGTGTGCTTTTTTTTCATTTGAATCATGGACAAATCATTTGCATTTCAAACCTAATTTTACAAGAATTTTTCTCAAGAGTATCTTGCGGTTGGACTTCTCATAGTTCCAAGATTATCAAGATAAGAACTCTTTTTGTTGGTTGTCATAATACCTGTGACTTTAGACAACAATGGTTTCTCTTTATCTCCTCCTCCATAAAAGCTCTCTTTCTTCACTTCATTGTTCTTGTTACCCCATTGCATTACATCTGAAAGTGATGTCCCTGAAAGCCTTTCCTCTGAAAAACTAAGTCTTTCCTCTTTTGGTTTCTCTGCCTCTTTCACAGTATATCTGTTCTTAGAAGGTGCATTTGTAGGTTCTTGAGTAAGCTGATCAGCGTAAAGCACGTCTTCTATTCTTGACATCACCGTGTGAGCCAAACTCTCAAGCACTCTTGAGTAACTCTCTAGTATAGCAAGTCCTACATCCTGCAAAAGAAAACAAAACCCTAATAGTCAGAAGGGTCTAAAAAAGCAATTCCTCCTAACATCTTAACAAGGTGCATTTGTAGGGTTCTTGTTTTTACTCTGTTGCATTGAATCTTGGTGATATCGAGTGTGGATTGAGAGATTCCAGGAAACCCTAGTTTCAAAAGAAGCAAGATTGTTTCAGCTCTTTCTTCAAACTGTTCTCTCTTCTCAGTACTCACTGTTGATCCCCAATTAGATTTTGTGTCTTTCTGCACCATTTTCCTCTTCCATATCACAATGGATGCTTCGATTCTGTTCTTTAGATCAAGAATCTTGTGCTCAGATGATAAATCCATTTCAATTAGGAACTGATCTGCATCAAACACATCTACTGTTATCATTTTGTATATCACATCTCCCAAGCTAGCCCTCCCATTCTGTTTTCGATAAAAGAAAAAACATCGGTAAGAACCAGATCATTAACAGATTCTTTCTGAATGTTTTTGAGTAAATAACCTTAGGAAGTGATTCTAGGTAGCTTTCAGGAATCTCCATCTCAGACAGAACTTGAGCGTTTATTGCCATTGCAGCTTTAAGGACTTGATTAACACATTCCTTTTGGCTCTGTAGAAACCTTCTTGATATCTCTGAGAGACCATTAGGTGGGACTTTAACCGCAGGTAACCACCATTTGTCATCGTTTCTTGTATCGCAAGAATCAGGAGAATCCTTTTTGACATAATAAAACTCATTCTGATCCTTGAATTTATCAAGACAATCCTATAAACAAACAAAAAAACATTCAAGAAAATGAATATAAAATGAGAGATTATATTTTAGTAACTTGTGTTGTTGTTGTTGTTGTTCTTACAAGGAGCATTGCATCTAGTTTCTTAAGTGCAGGAATGTTGCAAAGAAGATCTGTTCTCTGTCTTGTTGACATGACTTCCATTGAAGTACCATCTTTGTTTGTTTGTTGCGTTGGAGCGAACTCAACTATATGATCAGCCACAGAGATAAGCCATCCAATTTCTCTTCTCCACCGCGCTTTTCTATCTACCGCCATTGGCTCTAAACGCCGCTGTTCTCCAAACGCAGACGCTGCTAGATTGGTAATGGCGTTAGATAAAGCCAAAGCTGAAGAAACGCCTTTTCCTCCTCCAGACATATCTTCTCCAAGAAGCAGTTTCGAAAACTTCTCTTTCATTTGGTCCATTGCTGTAATAACATAAGCAGAATCTTTGTTTTATTAACCCTAACTTGCAACTCAAGAAGGATTTTTCACCCTAACTTGCAAGACAAGAATGGTAGAAGATATGAATCATTTTCATTAGATTCTCACCTGCTTGTAATGCCTCCATGGATTCGAATGAAACCATCCTCGGAGCGGCAAGCTTTTCGCTGCGGTTGGGCGTTGCACCACCGCTTAAAGGCAATGACGGCCGGTCAACGCTACTGGCTTTCCCGGGTTGACTTCTGAACATCATCGTCATGTCATTGTCATCTTCATCAAAACTGTCTGTACCAACGCAATCTGAGCTCCAGCTTTTAACACGTCTTGAAGTTGAGTGTTCGCTCATGTTCTTGAAATGAAATAATTTTGATTTGTAGCTCTCTTGTTCTTGCTCCATTGCTTTGACCCTTTCTTAATCAAAATAATAATAAAAAAATGAGAAGAATTAATTCTGTATTTTGAATTTTCTTTTTTTTGATCTCTCTTGTTTTCTTTATCTTGTAATAAAGAGGAGTTTTAGGAGATTATGGAGAGAAAAAAACAAACTTAAACTAACCAATAACGGTGTTTGATTTTTCAGACTTAGCAAATACAGAACACAATTGTTCATTTGTTTGCTTCCTGTTAATGGTTTTATTTTTTTCTAATTATCTGATTTATTTTAGTAACTATTATGATTCGTTGTCCATAACCATAAACAAGTGAATCGGGTCAGATTCTTCAGGAAAAAAATGAATTTATTTATTCTTGGAATGTTTTTACTATTTATAAGTGACTACTTGGTGGAATGTGGGGTGCACGATATTTGGAAATTTAATTTCTCAAATATGCTTTTCTATAACTAATCTTAAATCATCAAGGAGGACATGTTACAAACCCTTACCTGTAACTATTGTATTTTCTTTAGTTCCATCCAAAAAGATAAAAGATCCTAAATAAATTAAGGATATGGATGATAATGTCATCTTGGAAGGCTTCTATTTTTGAAGGCTCCGAATAGTTTACTATATATATGAAGCGGAGTGGATGGAACATTGCCCATAAATTGTGCTAATGATGATTAGTCAATTAATGAAGAGACCTAATGTTGCCTGTTGGTGGAGATTATGTATGCAAATTAAAAAAAATGAAATGAGATGTTATATGTAAGGGATGTAAGAAGATAGTGGGGAAGCGTAATCAAACAGATTAGCTACGTCAATGGACTAAAAGAAATTTTATTAATGGATGTTCAAAATATTTTTCAGATACAATATGGTTGAAACACAAGGGTTCCGATTGGTTGAGTTGTGTGTGTATAAAGCCTACTCTGCTAGCTTAAAGTTTTTAAAACTAAGATCATCGTTATCCATGAGGCTGCATGTATAAATGAGTCTGTCAATATTATTATAAATTGTAAAAAAATAATTGATTTACTGTTTAAAATGAGTTAGAGAACTTTGAAGATGACACATGGCAATAGAGTCTCATAATTTCTCTGATAAAAGACTCTCTTCTCTTTTTTATACTATCTTTCTCCCTTGTTCTACCAAACCATGATTAACCTTAGAAATCTAATTGGGGTTTTTAATTTTATTATTCTTTGATTTTTTTAAAAAAAATAAATAAAAAATAAACTAATCGCAGACTACCACGTGTCAATAGGGTTCGCAAACAATGTAAGAAATCCACAAGAACCGATTCTTAATTAACAATTTTTGAAACCGGTTCTTACACTATTTATGAAATTCATTTCCTAAGAAACCCCCCCCAAAAAAATCCTCTTTAATCATGCTTTCAGGCTCAAAAAATTAGATCCAATAAGAAGGATTAAAATATGAAGATATTGTACATTACACTTTTGTTGATCACACAAACACATTGATAAACCAGGGAAATAAAAAAATTCCCTAACTTCATTAAAATCAATTCCCATCTTGGGTCTATTTACAGACCTGGATTCAAACAAAGCTATAAAGAGCAACATAAGAGAAAAAGATCTTGATAGGCTCTTCAGGCTTTTCTTTCATAAAATGATAGAAAAATATAACATTGACTTGGGTTTGTTTTATTAAGGAGTAGAAGCGCCTTTGAAGATTAAGAACTTGAGTGTCTCCAATTGAAAATAGATGAATGTCCCTTTGGAATGTGTGAAGAAGCACCCAAAACTTGATCCCACCACACATTGCCATCCACTCCCATATTTTTCATCAAACTCCTGAATTCATTACAAAAACAAAATCATCCAATTAGTTATAGATGATGATAATTCAAAGGAAAAAAAACTTTTGAGTCATCTAAAATATAATTGACCTCTACAGATTGTCATTCTAGGATTGGTCATTTGAGGGTTAAG
Source organism: Sinapis alba (assembly GCA_012274485.2). Classification (NCBI taxonomy): domain Eukaryota; kingdom Viridiplantae; phylum Streptophyta; class Magnoliopsida; order Brassicales; family Brassicaceae; genus Sinapis; species Sinapis alba. The sequence goes on from MU106599.1 coordinate 55,942, forward strand.
ATTTTAACCATGAGACCACTACAAATTGATTTATGGTGACAATGTAATTAGGAGTATGTATGTAAGATTGTGATGATATAGAAATGATGAGAAGCCCGGTACCTTCTTGATATGGCCAGCAATGGATTTACATTCAATGACATCAAAGAGATCAAGAGCTTGAGAAGCAAAAGCCATGGCTTGAACCTGCATCTTCCACCATTGCTTTTCCTTCCAACATCTTCTCAATCTTTTTCTCTCAAAAAAACGTTTTTCAGATAATCTGCAGAGAAAATAGACAGGCAAGGAAATCTTTATAGACACCAAACAGATACAAATTGGAAAAACTTCCTTCAAAAATCTAATATATTTCAAGAAAAGCACCATTAAGCATTGAGAAAATTCTTGGGAAATGTGCCTAACCTTTTATCCTTTTGTCGTTTTTCTTGACTGGGTTTGAGACGATGCTTCCTCACGGGTTCTTGGATGATATCCAAAAGAGAAAACACAATGGCACGAACAAAAGTAACTCGTTTGTGTTCTTTAATGTTTGAACTTAGGAATTTGTTTTTTAATTTAGTCAAAAAAGCTGAAAATGACAGAAGCTGTTAAAAAAAGGCAACAAAGCTGATATTTTCGACAGGTTAAAAGAAGAAAAGACAGTAAGAAAATATTTTATTTTAAATGTGTAATGACTCATTTTGACTAAAAAGGCGTTTCTATCTTACGTGTTTCCATGTCCTTTTGTCTTTGGCCTTTAATGGATAACGATGGAGAGGTGCATAATTAATTACAAGTACATGCTGCTGTACACGTGAATAAAAATTTGGGATTAGTGTATTCACTAAATATAACAAATTATAAATATAAATAGTTATTATATTCTATAGAAGTTTTAAATATTATAATTCACTAAATTTATTTTTAAAAATTAAAATATTTTTTATTTATAATAAAATATTATTTTATATCTACAGAGTGAATCAGATATCCACTATCCAGTTAATGTTTCCAAATATTTAAATAGTTAGAAAGTAGTAATACAGATAAAAATTATTGATTTAGACAAAATAAAACCGATCACGAATACTTCAAAACTATGAACATCCACTTCGTCACGAACATGAGTAGCGCTGGTATTCAGGTTTTTGGTTCAAGTCTGTACGGTTTATTCGGGTTTTGAGTTATTTGGGTTGAAGAATTTAAAAATCGTTTAGGAATCATACATTTTTCTGATCGGTTTGGTTCGAATAATGTCGAGTTCGGGTCGAATTTCTATTTTTTTATAAAATCCAAAGTGAAACCGAATTAAAAATATTCAGGTTTGGTTCGGATTTAAAGCTTAAAAAATCGAAAATCCCTCAAAAATTTGAGTTAAACCCAAAAAAATCCAAAAAATATTCGGGTTATTCGAGTAGTTCAGATTTTTTTTAAAGATTTTTATTTATAAATTAGATTTTATATATATTAAAATTCAAAATAATTAATTTTTTAATATATTCAAAATATTCGGGTATCCGTTCGGTTTTCGGTTCAGTCCCGGTTTGATTTCGAGCTTTTGGGTTAAGAAATATAGAAGCCGTTTTTTTTTTTTTAATTCGGTTTCGGTCTCAGTTTTTTCGGTTCGGTTTCGGTTTGGTTTTATATCCCAAGGACTAAGCATGAGCTTCCCTCGTAAAGTGTCGGTGTGTGCCCCGTTCGTATCAAAAGGCCCATTAAGAAAGCTCAAGGCGCATATGACATATGTCAATGGACTCATACCTCCCGCCGTAAATCCCGGTGAGATTTTAGTCTTTCTTTCTCAATTTGACTCCTCTCCGATCAAATCTCACTCCGACGAAGAACAATGTCGATTAATCCCAAACCTCAATCCTTCTTCCTCCTCCTCTTACTCCTCACTTCTCTACTCATCTCTTCTTACTCATCATCACCCGACGCCGATGCCGAACCAAACCAACCCGGATCCGACGAAGATTCCGACGATCTCGAACAGCTCCTAGCAGTAGACGAGCAGTTACAGCAAGATCTCCCTCATCACCAACAATCGGAAGCAGAAACGGTGAGCAAGGCGCAGAGGATCGTGCTGGAGCTCAGCGGCGACAACGCGAAGCGAGTCGTCGACGGGAACGAGTTCGTGATGGTTCTTGGCTACGCGCCTTGGTGCGCGCGTAGCGCCGATCTGATGCCGAAGTTTTCGGAGGCTGCGACGGCTTTGAGAGAGATCGGTAGTCCGATTGTGATGGCGAAGATGGACGGAGATAGGTATGGTAAGGCCGCGTCGGAGATGGAGATTAAGGGATTCCCTACGCTTCTTTTCTTCGTTAACGGTACTTCTCAGCCTTACACCGGTGGATTCTCAGCGTAAGTTTCTTCTTTAAGTTTGGCTTGTTTGTTTGTGAAGTGTAGAGATTAGAGAATGTTTTTTTTGTGGCATTGTTGATATTTAGTGATTATTTAATGGTATTTATGAGAGATTAAAAGTGGTTTTGTGGTATTCTTTATATGATGTTTAATGGTATTTAGTGATTATTTGTTTAGGTTTGGTATTTAGGAGATAGGGTTGGGTGTATAAAGTTGTATAAATGTTTTATAAATTATTATTAAGTATTTATAAATGATCTAAAAGAGTTAATTAATATTTTTATCACAAATTTAAGATATTTATGAAAATGTTTATCAATTATAAATCTGAAAAGTGGTGTCAAACTTGTGGTAAAATTGAAAGTTTTTCGAGATTAGAAGAGGTTATGTGGCATTTTTGATATGATGTTTAATGGTATTTTTGATATGATGTTTGAATTTAATGGTATTTCTGAGAGATTTGTGTTGTTATTGTTCAGAGAGGAGATAGTCATATGGGTGCAGAAGAAGACTGGTTCACCCATCATTACAGTTAATACAGTTGATGAAGCTCAGAGATTTCTGAAAAAGTATCATACTTTCGTTGTTGGTCTCTTCAACAAGTTTGAGGTATTTGGATATTGAAATCACTATACTGAGAAATATGCATATGCTTGTTTCGGAATGTAATTTGTTGATGTTGTTTGTTTAGGGTTCTGAATATAATGAATTTGTTAAAGCTGCAAAATCAGATGATGAAATCCAGTTTGTTGTAACAAGTGATAGCGATGTTGCGAAACTTCTGTTTCCTGAGCTCAAAATCAGTAATGTGTTTATTGGCATGGTTAAGACTGAGGCGGAAAGGTACACTGCATATGGTAAGCTTGCTACTGATTGTGGAAGATCTTTCGTGTTATTATAACGAGTCTGTATGTTTGATCTTTTGTTAAGATGTTTTTGTTGTGATGGTTTATTTGGTATCATGATGACATGTCTTATGTGGTTCATGCAGACGGATCTTACAAAATGGAGAAGATATTGGAGTTTCTAGGCAAGAACAAGTTTCCATTGATTACAAAATTGAGTGAAAGCAATACTGCTTGGGTTTACTCCAGTCCTGTTAAGCTTCAGGTTAGAAGACTTTTCCATTTCAGTTTGTACCTGTTGACAGTTTCGGTTCTATGTTTGTAAGCTTGCGGATATGTTTTAATCGTAGTTTTGTTTTTCTCTTACTTCCTTGGTTAGGTTATGATCTTTGCCAAGGCTGATGAGTTTCAGAATATGGCTCAGCCTCTTGAAGATTTTGCAAGAAGGTTTAAATCAAAGGTATTTCTGATGCTGAGTCTTAAAGGACAGATAGATTTAATTTTTTAGATTCTCTCTTAACGTATACAATTAATTTTCTTGCAGCTTATGTTTATATACATTGATATAACAAATGAGAACCTTGCGATGCCATTCTTGACCTTGTTTGGAATAGAGGATGCGAACAAAACAGTTGTAAGTTTCTGATACTTGTTTCGGTCTGTGTGATTGACCCTTTATGATTTTACTGATAATAAAGCGACAAGCCATTGCGGATTAATCTATTGTTTTCTTAAACAGGTTGCTGCTTTCGATAACAAACTCAACTCCAAGTATTTGCTCGAGTCAGACCCATCACCAAGCAATATTGAAGTACAATACTGTCTTTAATATTGTAATGTCTTTTCATTCCCAAATATTAAGTATAGTAACTGATTCAAGTGATCTGTATTGGATTTGCAAATTAGGATTTTTGTTCAGGACTTGCTGATGGAACCGTTCCACGCTACTATAGGTCAGAGCCAGTTCCAGATAATGTGAGTAATGGAAACTAAACTAAAATCCTCTTTTATGGATATGTGTTAGACCATATACGAGCCAAGCTTATATAATCCGATAAAAACTGCAGGAAAATGCAAGCATAGTGACTGTGGTAGGAAAGACTTTTGATGAGGTCGTGTTAAACAGCCAAGAGAATGTTCTTCTTGAGGTAAGTAGACCCGAAAAGACCTTCCTGCTAAACCATAATTTCTATTAACTAAAATATCTTGTGGGGGAACTAAAAACAGGTACATACACCATGGTGTGTGAACTGCGAGGCAATGAGCAAACAGGTCGTGAAGTTGGCTAAGCATTTCAAAGGCTTTGAAAATCTTGTTTTTGCAAGAATTGATGCGTCTACAAATGAGCATGCTAAACTACAGGTGAATCGAATCTTACCTGCAACAAAGACTGGCCTTTCCTGAAACATGAGCTAATCCTATTGATTTGTTGATAACAGGTTGATGATTATCCGACCATCTTGCTCTACAAATCTGGTGAAAAGGAGAAACCGGTAATCATAACCTCTCTGATGGAGCTTCACTAGCTCATGCCCTTGTTAGTTTTTGTTTTGATCTTAACCGGTTTGATTTTGCAGTTAAAGATATCAGCTAAACTGAGCGCCAAGGACATGGCTGTTTTCATCAACGAAGAGTTGAAACCAAGAGGTGGTTCTGCTAAGGATGAATTGTAATCAAGTTTTTGAGGATATGTAGACAAAAGAAGAGACAGAGAGAAAGATCACAATGTGACATTACATGTTTTTAATATATTCTCTGGAATCGGAATGAACTGACAAAATACATTTGATATTGTGTGGTGCAAAATAAAGTTTGGAAAAAAGAAAAAAAAAAACAGAATACTAGTAATACCCTCTCAGTGATTAGCATTCACAACCTGTTGATCTTTGTTGCTGACCTCCAGCAACATCAATGGTGTCGGGCATGTACCTGCAAGTTATTCAGAGGCATTGATCTGAGACAAGATTACAGCAACAACACAAAGTGATGCAGATTTTAACAGATGTGTTACTTACGGTTCTTCTTCAGGTTCATTCTTGAATGCATTTTTGGTTATGCATTCGAAAGCCGCATCTACATTGAATCCTTCTTTGGCAGATGTCTCAAAGTAAGGAATGTTTCCTTTAGATGCACACCATGCCTTTGCTTTCTTCTCAGAAACCTGACAACACAATATGAGCATGACTTTAGCATTAAACCAATCTCTCTAGTTGTGAAACAAAAGAACAAAGAAGAAACAAAGCGTCTCACCACTCGGCTCTTGCCACCATCAACATCGGTCTTGTTCCCCAACACAACAAACGGGAAGTTCTCAGGATCTGACGGACTAGCCTGAACAATCAAGACAATAAAACATTGTGATTGTAAATACTAACCAAATAGTAGAATGATATGGGTAGATGGAGTGAGTTAAGACCTGAATCAAGAACTCTTCCCTCCAGTTATTAAGATTCTCAAAAGACTTCATAACATTGACATCGTTAACAAGAACACAACAATCAGCTCCTCTGTAAAAAGCAACTCCCAAACTTTGGAACCTTTCTTGCCCAGCAGTATCCCAAATCTGTAAAATGGACATAATAATAAAAGATGAGTATCCCTACTTGCACTATTACGCACTATAATTCTATAAATCTCCACAGACAATAGAACACACTGTAACACAAGAGGAGAATCAAAATGTTACTACAAAAGCAAGATTTCGCCTTTTCCTACTTTAATAAATAAACGAAATATTTGAAAACATTTTAGAAAAAAAAGTCACAGAAAGTTATGAATATCCAATAAGGATATTCCAAGAAGAATATGCAAAGTAAAAGAAAAGAGAGAATAATAATAGTTTAATTCATATTCAGACAAAAGCAAAGAGTTAACCTGTAAAGTGAAGATCCTGTCATCAATCTGAACCTCTTTAGTCAAGAAATCTGCACCAATCGTAGCTTTATACTGATTGCTAAATTTGCGATTCACAAACCTAACGTTGATTCAATCAAAACCAAAATCGAATTTCATATTAAAAAAAAAAAAATCAAAACATGATTAATACTCAAATAATATAGAGATCTGTGTGGTTCAGAAACATACTGATTCATCAACGATGTCTTCCCAACCCTGAACACACACAAAAAAAAAAATATAGAAAACATCAAAAAAATCTCTTATCAATGGAGAAATAAATCACATCAAAATAGAAATCGAAGAGATGAGATGAGAAAAATGACCCGCTATCTCCGAGGATGATGACTTTTAGAAGAACTCTCCGGCGAGAAGACATTGGCGGAAGAAACTGTCTCTGTCTTTCTCTCTCTGTCTTTCTGCTTCTTCGTGTGAAATTCAGACACAGGCGAAACTGACTACAGCAAAGAGGACGGACACTATTTTAAAACTCTTGAAATTTACAAACATGCCCCTACCTCAATTACTCATTTACCATATTATGAAAACAAAAATTTAAGAAACGAAAACGGTTTAGTGGGTCCGATTATATTCTTGCTTTTTAGCTGTTTAAGACTTGTAAGCACCAGGGGTGGGTGGACATTTTTGTTTAAATTTGGGTTTAATTTGATTTGGTTTGTTTGGGTTTAAAAAAATTTTAGTTAAAAGTTATTTTTTTATATTAATTAAGAAGTCATTTAGATAAATTTTGTTTACGTATCGGTTATTGGTGAAATTTTTAAAAAATAATTGTAATTCAATTAGACGATATTTTTAATTTTTAATTTTTAATTATATTTAAAATAAAAGATAAATCTTAAAATAATTAATATCAATTATTAAATAACATAAGTGATATTACATATAATAATTTATGTTAACTAATTATCAAAATTATAAAAAAATGTAATAATGTTTGATCAATTCTTTTTATATTTATCTATTACATAAAAAGACTTTATAGATATCAGTATAATAATTTCATATTCTTAGATAAAAAATAATATTCGTATAAAGAGTATAATAACTACTATCATCTTATAATGTCTATATATATGTTTTATAAAAATTAATAAAATTTTAAAACATTTATAATAACTATTATCATCTTATTCACGTACGTTATCAGGCTCACGAGAGCTTTGTTTAGAGCCACACTTTATAACAAAGTTAGAGAGGGTATGAAAAATGTGCCATAAGAGTTGTAAGAAGTGTTATGTAGCAAAAGCTAATAAACAGCAGTGCCAAATTTAATATAAACGAATGATTTATTGTAAGAAACAAAATCAATTTGCCAAACAAACAACCCAATAACTGCATGTAGCTGGAAAATAATTGGCAGAGTCGATAAACGACGATAGAACCTTAATGCATAGTCTAACACGAAATACAAAATGGAATAAGGGACTTGCAAATTGCAGAGGCAAAAGAAATCTCATCCAGGTTCAACACTTTTATAAGAAAGAAGTAAACAACACAACAAAAGATATTACTAATCAAATGATCAATAATAGTAATCCTGCGAACAAACTCAGAAGCCAAAAACTAAGTTTCAACTCTTAAACTGCGAATACTCAAACAACAGTTTAAGCTGATGAAGCCGCTGACTTGTTTCTTGGCTTAGCTTCGGTACCTAAGCAAGAGAAAGGTGCAATAGTAAGATTACAAAACACACAAGATTCAATCTGGTGAATGGTAAAGATAGTGAAGAAAGATTGAAAGAGTTACCTTCTCTGAAACCGGTCTTGAACCTGCGAGGGACATTGCGAAGATACCTCATCCTTCCGGTTCCTGTAGTCTTTCTACGGATTGCCTTCACACTCCAGTTGTCTAATATCATCGAACACAGAGATCAAATCAGATACTGCAGATTACTCACATTTGACATTTTAGCAAAAGAATGAAACAGAGAAGCCAAACATAAGACACTAGAGAAGATGTCTTTTGTACTAATGTCTGATTGTTACAATAGAGATAAATTTACAGAACAAAAGTTTAATCGAAGAAACACCAGTTCTGTCTCAGAATCAATGAGATCTGGCAATAAAAACATAACCCTCTAGACATGTGGAAGCTTATCATAAGAACATAAGAGACTAAAGTAGATGTCTTTTGTACTGATGTCCGATTTTTGCAATAAAACATCGTAATCCTAAAAGAAAGTAGAAACTAATAATAACCCAAATGAAGAATAGTCAGTATCATTCTTCATGGATCATTATCATTGTAGCAATAAAAGAAGCAGAGAAACCGAACATAAGAGACTAAAGCAGATGAGTTTTGTACTGATGTCTGATTGTTGCAATACTCAACATATCATAACCCCTAATTCAACTGAAGAATGATTCATGTGGCTAACGTAAACCTAAAGAAAAAAAAACCTAATCCCTATATTAATGGTCCATTTCTCAACCCAAAAGATCTAACGAACAAATCAAGAACTAATCGACTAAGTAGAGAGAGAGAAGCGTACAGGTCCTCTTGCGAGCGGCGGGGTAAGCACAGGCGGAGCAACGGCTCTTCTGGATGTGGAAACTGCGACGGCCACATCTCACACAGAGAGTGTGACTCTTGTTCCTCCTCTTACCAAAACTCCCTGTTCCCTTCGTCTGCAATCCGAACAAAACAAATCAGCTAAGGAAATGGATGAATAGTCGCGTAAAGAGAGAGAGAGAGAGAGAGAGAGAGAGAGAGAGAGAGAGAGAGAGAGAGAGAGAGAGAGAGAGAGAGAGAGATCACCATTGAAGCGGATGCGCGTTAACAAAACTTTTTAAGTTTCGGCTTCAGAGAGAGACGGAAGCTTGTTGTGTACAAAACTTTATATAAAGCTCTTAGGGTTTTCTCTCCTTTTTTTTTTCTTTTTATTAGGGTTTTGGTATTATGGATCGAAAGGCCCATTAAGGTTTTCGTTGGATCGAAAGGCTTGTTGTGAGGCTTCGTTTTATGTTGGGCACTTTTCAAAAACTATTCCTAATGCTTTTTTTTCCTTCTCTACTTTTAGTTAATTTTAAAAACTTAAAGGGTAATTCTCTTAAATAACAATGTTTTAAGTTTTTGTCACAAAATAATATCAAACTAGTAAATTAAAAACTTAATATTTTTAAAAACTTAAAACTCTAACCCCAAAACTTCATCCATTGACTCTAAACTCTAAGTCTAGATTAGTTAACCCTATAAATATAACTGTATATCTAACTTTTTAATAAAACATTTTGATCATTTTTTTCCTCATGTGCTATTTTGTGACAAAAAATTTAGGGCTATTATAAACTATTTATCAGACTTAAATTATTTTGATAAGTATCTCTTAGACTTTTGTTCATTTAAAATAATAATAAATAAAAAATTCTTATACTAAAAAAAATAATTGAACAAAGACTTGCATTGATCTTGAAAGAATCTTTTGAACCTTTTGTTCATCTTATACTAAAAACTGTTACTTTATTTTAAGAAAATAATTGGACATGGAATTGCATTTGATTAATATCCTTTTGTTAATTTGTTGTAGCATAGTCGATCTATCAAGAAAACATGTGGTTTGAATCTTAAGTTTTCAAGAATTAAGGAGTATATTGATGCGAATGCTTGGGGAACATTCTAATTCCATTAATGTGTTTTTTCTTCCAAGTATCTATTAATTGCCTTTTTTCCATATATGTTTGTCAGTTTTCCGTCTTTTTTTATTGTTCCATCTTTTTTCCTTTTAACACATCTTCGTGACTACATCATCTATAAATTTGTGCAAATCGATTATTTGAAAGTTATCATACAAAAAGCTCGCTAGAAATCGCCAAGAGAAGTCATAAAACCATTCTCTGTTGAAGAAGTCATTAATCCATTGCTCTTCGTTCATGGTAACTTTCTTCTCTTTGTTTGTTTTCTTCAAAGAATTACATATATATTCAGTTTAAAAAAAAAAAAAGAAAAAAAGAATTACATATTCAGCGAAGAACATTGGTTCAAGACTTCACGTAGCAGATTTACTTACGTTCCATTATATCCAATTGTTAACGTTCAAATATTTAATCGATGTTATATTTTGACATGCATAGGAGATTAAGGACAGTAATTCAAGTTGTTTTTTTAATATTGTTCTGTCACGTTTAGGTGATTGTACCATTGCTAAGTTCAACAGTGAAGCTAGTCACTTCGTTGGCGGCTAAACCAGTGGCCTCCGTCTCCGCCTTACTATTCTACGGCGGTCTTCTTCCTCGGAATCTTCAATCGGAAAGGCTAACCGGCCGAGAATTTTTAATTGATGGCAATGACTATCTTGTCCGGTTTATTGTATCTTTCCTAAACTGTGTGTGTTAGTTTTCTTTTCTTATTTTAGATTGTTCATTTAGCTCCTTTTTTTTTCGTAAAAAAGACATTTATCAATGATTTCAATTATTAAGAGAGCCAGACGGATTATCGTCGTGAATTTATGTGGTCGAATTATGAGTAATGGTGTAAATTTGTTAGACTTCTTGGTTTTATTTTAATATTTAAAAACACGTTGCATGTGTTGATCACTAGAGTTTTGGTTCATATGATTTTAGAAGCGAATACCAATATCACTGCTTAATCCTAAGCCACATATCTTCTCATAAGAAACTGAAACACCCCAACCCCAAATTATTTGAAAATACCTAAAAAAATTTAAATAAAAAATAAAGTCAAATTTAATTAGATATAGATGAAAAATACTATAAATTTATAAATAAAATACATAATACTTAGAATCACATAGTTTACAATAAAAGTATTTTTTACAAAACTTCCCAACATTATCCAAGTTCAAAACACTTTTCCTCCGATGGTTTTATAGTCTACGCTCTAGTCCATACAATTAACATTAACTGCATCGCAAATAAGGCATGAGTATACAAAATTACTCAATGAATATGTTCAAAACCGCCCACAATACAACTTAATAATCAAACAATTAAATAATGTTATTAGATAATTATTTTGAATATAATGAAACTATTTATTAAATAATCATTAGAATTTTTTTGGAAAAAACAATTCAAAAAATTATTAACTAAAACTAATAAATAAACTTAAAATCATGAAAATTATGACACAAGCTTCTAAAACTAATAAAAACATGACAAATAATTAAAATAACCTAAAACTATTGAGAACATTGATAAATAAGCCAAAACAATTCTTTAATAATAGTATAGATTTTAATTTCAAATGAAAAAATTATTAAAGATTCCAAAACCTAACACCATTTATATATTTCTTGCCATTAGTTTGTTTCTAACAATTTTCTAGTAGCTTGTGGGTATATCTTATTTCCCACCAAACGTACGAACTCCAGTTTTTTTATTAGGTCTGCGCGTCGAGGTATCTCAACTCTCACCGTTGACTTAAAGCTCCTCACATGTCTTGTCTTTGCTCCTCCTGACTCTCTTCCTCTCTCTCTCACTTTCTCTCTGTAGTATCTCCCCGTAAGCTATGGCCACCGTCACCACCGATACGCCAATCCGAATAGGAGTAATGGGTTGCGCAGAAATCGCTAGAGAAGTCTCTCGTGCCATCCACCTCGCTCCAAACGCCACTCTCGCAGCCGTTGCAAGCCGCTCTTTAGAAAAAGCCAAAACGTTTGCTACCGCAAATGGCTACCAACAATCTGTGAAGATCCACGGTTCCTATGAATCCATTCTTGAAGATTCAGAGGTTGATGCTCTTTACATTCCCCTCCCCACTAGCCTCCATGTCGAGTGGGCTATACGCGCTGCTGAGAGTGGAAAGCACATCCTTCTGGAGAAGCCTGTGGCTATGAACGTAGCTGAGTTCGATAAGATTGTGGCTGCTTGTGAAAAGAATGGTGTTCAGATTATGGATGGTACCATGTGGGCTCATCATCCTAGAACGGCTAAGCTTAAGGAGTTCCTTTTTGATTCAGACCGTTTTGGTCAGCTCAAAAACATACATAGTTCCTTCTCATTAGCTGGGGATGAAGATTTCCTCAAAAACGACATCCGTGTGAACCCGAATCTTGATGGTCTCGGTGCCCTCGGAGACCTTGGATGGTATGCAATCCGAGCAGCGCTTTTTGCCAACAACTTTCAGCTTCCGAAAATCGTTGCGGCCTCTCCAGGCACTGTCCTAAACAAGTCAGGAGTGATTCTCTCATGTGGAGCGTCTCTGAGCTGGGAAGACGGGCGAACCGCAAGCATATACTGCTCTTTTTTGGCAAACGTAGCAATGGAGATAACTGCGGTTGGAACAAAAGGAACACTTTGTGTTCAAGACTTTGTTATCCCCTTTGAGGAAACCCAAGCATCGTTCACCACATGCATGAAATCTGGGTTCAATGATCCATGGGTTAGTCGCCCGAGAGAACACACGGTTAAGACAGAGATCCCTCAAGAGGCGTGCATGGTGAGAGAATTTGCTAGGTTGGTTGGAGAGATCAAGAACAAAGGTGCAGAGCCTGATGGTTTTTGGCCAAACATTAGCCGGAAGACACAGCTGGTGGTTGATGCTATCAAAGAGTCTGTTGATAAAAACTGTCAACAGATTAGTCTCTCTGGTCGTTGAAGAAAAAAAAAAAGGCTCAAATTATTTTCTTGTTTCCAAAAACTTTGTTCATTTTTCTATGGTGGCTTTTCAGGTTTCTCCAACTTCTTTGTGTGTTTGTTTGTTTGTGTTGCACTGTTAAGAGTGTCGCCTTAACCAGTTTACAGGTTTCACTTTGTTTGTTTCGTTTTCTTTCTTCGTTGATTTGACAATAATAAATGGAAATTTGCATCAATGATTGAACTTGCTCACTATAACACTTTATTTTATGTATAAGAGCATCTTTAACGCGGATTGTACTGCGTCTCTTAAAGGTGAGAGGCCCACAAAAAAGGAAAAAAACAGGCTCATAGCTTAAATAAAAAACTTTTTTGGTGGATTTGTTGCACTATATGCGAGCCTCACGGACACGTGACAGTCCGCGATTGATTCCTTTTATATTTTTATTTTTACTTTTTTAATCAAAAAAAAAAGAACCTAAAGGAGTTTTGTGCGTTAATGATGCTCTAAGAGCACCTTTAATGGTGGCTCTTAGGTGGGTTCTTAAGGGGTGGGGCCCACCAAAAAATAAAAACCCACCCCTTAAAACTCTTCTGCAAGAGCTTGGTTCTTAGACTGTTCATGGGCCCCACGACACGTGGCGGCCTATGATTGGTCTAATTTTTTTTTTTTTTTTTTTTTTTTAAAAAATCCAACAAAACAAAAAAAANTGCTCTAAAGAGCTAAAATACAAAAGTCCTAAGCATTTCTCTCTTCTTGTTAATTAAGTTGGTTTACTTTGCCTCACATAAAGTTATGGACTTGGTTTGGTATTCTTGTACTTAGAATGTGCCATAGATGCTTACTATGACTTCTCATGTGGTCCAACGGTTTCCAACCATTAGATGTGGGGTACTTATTTAACAGAAGTCCTAATAAAACACTTTTAGTTTGACTACAGAACTGAATCTTAGGACATTTCTTTGTTTTACTACTTTTAATGCTAAAAGAAAGATAAGATAAGAGCCAAGAACGATGTTTCTTGGAAGTTTACAGCTAAAGTCCTTGTAAACTAAGTAGCTCTGAAAAACTTATTGAACTTGCTCTCTAAGCTTCATAGAATAAACAAAGACCATATTGAAAGCCATTTCAAGGAAAGTCTTCTTTTGGATAAATACATAATTTTTTCCCCTTCTGTCTCTTCAGAAGAATTAAACTTTTAGGTTCATTTCTTTGCTTCATGGCTTTTGTTATATTCTGATTCTGAGAATTACTTCGACTCTAGTCACTAAACCACCGGTTGATTCTTTCAGATTTGCATATAAAGCATTTCAAACTTTTTGCCTTCTTCTGCCTCAAGAATCGAAAAAATGAACATCTTTCTTAGGTGCTTCAAACCCAAATTCTACAAGAAAAGGTTAGCTTTCTTTGTTCTTTCTCGAATGAGTTTCTTTTTTTGAGGTACTTTCGAATTATTGTTGTTGAAATTATGAAATGTAGTAAATCTGCAACAAGTTACATGAAGATTCGGCTCGATATAGTAAGGAAAAGAAGGATTGCAATGGTGAAGTTTTTGAAAATGGACATTGTTGATTTTCTCAAGAATGGTCATGATGATAATGCTTATACAAGAGTAAGACCCACTCACCCTTATTTCTAATATTCTTAACCCTAAGCTTCCTCTGTTATTATGGGTTTTTAATTACTTGTTATTGAAGGCAGAAGTATTACTTGAAGAACTTAGGATTATATCGTGTTATGATATCATCGAAAGGTTCTGCGATTGTATCTCTGAAAATCTCTCACTTATGCTGCAGAAAAGGTTCTTAACTTTTTCACTTTTAATCTAATGTTTTCACTTTAAAACCTCTAAATATTTACTAACTTATGTTTTTTTGGGTTTCCTTGTAGGGAATGTCCTGAAGAATGCAGAGAAGCTGTTTCCTCTTTGATATATGCAGCTGCATGGGTTCCTGATGTCCCTGAACTTAAGGATCTTAGGGCTGTGTTTACGCGTAAATATGGGAACTTCATTGCTTCTTCTGTGAACCATGAGGTTGGTTTATTGCATTTAATAGTCTAGGGTTTGTTTCTTGCACGTATTGACATTATGTTTTCTTTCTTAAAATCTTGCAGCTCGTTGAGAAAACTGAATTTAGAAGAAGACCATCACGTGAGGTCAAGATTCAGACAGTGAAAGACATTGCAAAAGAGTTTTCTATTGATTGGGATCCTACAGCTTTGAACCTGTTGCTGCTTAGACAAACTTCAGCTTTGCAAGTAAGTTTTTGTATACCTATCAAACTCTCAGCCTTTGTTGTTCTAATGTCTGAAAAAATTGTGTAGATTGAGGATAAGGTCGAGACAGGAGCTGATGATCCGAAGATTGAGAGAAAGAAAAGTATTGTAAATGATCAAAGTGAAGACGAGTCTGTTCTTTCACAGGCTTGGACAAGAGATTCGTTGTCCAACCGTAGTTTAAGTTCGAGTTCAAGCTCGAACTCTGGTTCTCCAAGAAGAGACTCTGAAAAGAAAAAGAAGAAGAAGATTTTGCCTTACGGAATAATCTCTTCTCCAAACAAGAAACAAGATGCAAGAATTGAAGAGAAAGCACAAGAGGAGAAGTTAGAGAAAAAGAAGAGCATTGATCAAGAAAACTCGAGATTACTTAAGCCACAAGGCAGCGATAAGGAAGCTTCATCAGCAAGAAAGAACGAGAGAACATCGTCCTTTCAGAGACCTAAGCTCTTGGATTATGATGATGTAGTGGCTCGGCTTGTAGCTCTTCGCCGGAGATAAGGGTTTCTAATTGTAATTAGCTAATTAGATTTCATTAACTATGTAAGTATATTATATCCATGTTAGCTTAAAGTAGTATACTAGTTGTATATTTTCACACAAAAAAAAAGAAAGGAAAAGAAAAGTGGAGACCAATAGAACATACTGAGAAAGATAGCGGTAACGCTCTCTTTGTTATAACAAAATCAATATCAAAATGTAAAATATTCGGTGTTTCTGTAAATTATTTTGACCTTCTAAGTTAATTTTAATTTTATTGAAAATGTTTGATCAGTTACATTTTATAGTCTCTTGTACAATTAATTGGAGTAGTATTAATTTTATGATTTTTTGAAGAAAATAGTTTGTTTTTTTTTTTTTTTTTTTAACTTTTCAGTATTTTAGTCAAAACATCATATATTTTAATAGGCATGAAAATTTTATCCGATATCCGAATCTTAATTTGATCCAAAAAATCTGAACCGAAATAGTAAAATACTCGAATGATATTGAATTAGGAGAGACTAGATATCCGAACACGAACGAGTAGTATCCGAACTGAACGAATATCTGAAAATAACCGAACATATGTATATTTAACCCTATATTCTTATTTTACTATCTAATTTTATTCAAAATATTTATGTTCATATTATAACTCAAGATCAAATAATATATATATAGTTATAGACAAAGTCATTTGCTATGCACTTAAAATATATATTAAATTTCTTATTTCATGCATCAATGTATCTAATTTCTCTAAATAAAAAATAGATTAGTGTCTTCCTATCTTCAAAGTTTTGTCTCCAAACTATTAATCGTTTAATATATTAAAAAATAAAAATCAGTTAAGTTAATTGTAAAATTTCAAGTATAAAATTTTTGTAGGGCAATTCTCTTAAATAGTTTTTTTTTAAAAAAAAATTATCACCAAAATATCACTTAAAAAGAAAATGACCAAAATAAACTCTTTTTATTTTGAAAGTTTTAATATTTATTTTATTTTATAAAATTTGAAACCCCATCCTAAAAACCCACCCCGTAATTCTAAACCCTAAATCTAGTTTAGTTAACCCTATGAAGTATTTTTTATCTCTTTAATAATTTTTTTTTGTCATTTTCTTCCTTATCTGCTATTTTTATAAAAATAAACTAAAAAGATTATTATAGGGATTTTTTTTCAAAATTTAATCAATAAAAAATTTTGAACTTTTTTAAAAATCTAAAATATCCAAACTCAATCTGATATATAAAAATACTTAAACGGTTCTAGACTCCCATACTAAAATAATTAAAACATGAAATATCTAAACTGAACCCAAATAAATATCCAAACGCCTAGATCTATATTTTCAAATAGAATGAATATTATTACCAATACTTTTGTTTTCGTGACAAAAGCATTGTACTAGTTTTATCGATTGAAATATTAAGCACAAAGCTTCTTCTGATGCTTGACAAGTAGACGACAGCGAACAAGGGTGGTGAAGCCCAAGCCGGAATCTAACAGAAAGTGAACCTAAACTGTTCCCATGGGTCCCATGAAAAGCATCTTCTCCGACAATTTAAAAATAAACCACCTTGGCTTAATTAATTCTGCTTATCTTCCATGATTTTTTAGTTTTTTACACACCTAAGAAAAGAAAAAACAACTTCCATGAAATTTCGCCTTAAGACCATCAAGAATAAATATTTCACAACTGTTGAAAAGAGAAGAGGGGCTTGCTCCTCCAGATTCTTATGATTTTTACTTAACTAAATTATTCAAATTCAGTTATTTTACAGTAAAATATTTAAAAAAAAAAAAAAATCAAAATCCATAATTTTATGGTCTATAAATAAAAATTAGTCTTATTTTATTTGGATACAAAAAGTATCATTTTCGTTATATTTTTTTATTAACTTCTAATAAACTATTTAGTATGTTAAATGAATTTTAATAATATATCACGAATTGCAAGCATATTTAATCAAATACATATGAATAAAATTCTGAATATTCCGTTATAAAAAATACTTTTAAATTTCTGTATGTAATTTAAAAGTTTTATTGTTTGTGAATAGAGTTTATTGTACCAATTATGTCATGTATGTTTTATTTACTTTTGTTTGTATTTGTGTATTTAAAGTTTCATTATTTTTTTGTTTTACTAAATTAGTTAAGAATATAAATCTAAATAAAATAAAATTATTAAAATGATTTCATGTTATTTAAGTTAATTACAATTGAAAATCATTATTATTTTATTATTATTATTATATAGTTATTAAATTATAAAGGATAAAAATATTAATGAAAATGTGAAATAGAAGATTAAATTTTATTAAATAGAACTATTGTAAATATTAAAAATAAAATAGATTTTGAATAATTAGGTAAAATAGAGAAAATGATATGAAGTGTTAAAAAAGAAAAACAATGTTGAATAAAATAAACTAATGTATATGGTATAAGATAAAAAAACAACTTCCATGATATTCAATCAATTTCTTAGATATATACTCATTCTGTTTTGTAAATAATTTTGATTAAAACACAATTTTTTGGGTGATTATTTTTAATTTTACATTTAATTAAATAAAAATAATGAGCAGTGATAAATTATACTTAAGGTTTTGCTTTAAATTTATTAATTAAATATTATTTAACTTATTAATTTCTTATATTGAAATTTAAAAACAAGAAAAGACTTCTACAATTACTTATATATTGAAACAAAATATATTTAACTTCTGTTAGAGTATTTTAAAATAAAATTTATCGTT
>MU106599.1:74440-103900 GCA_012274485.2 Sinapis alba
TTATGTAAATATTTAAACTAATTTTGTAATTAGAAATCAACTACTATTATGCATAAATATATATTCAGTTATCATTTATAAAATTAAAACTAAAAAAATTCTATTTATTTTAATATATTTTATAATAATAGAAATTCATGTTAAAATAAAATTATTATAGTGAAGTAAATATGATAAAGTTATATTAAATTGATAAATTTATAATTTTACTTGTAAATTTGACTTGAAGATCGGTGGGTCAAAACTGAGCATAAATTTAATACAAAATAATTTTAATAACTAAATATAAATACAATAAGATAAATATATAATAAAGCAACAAATAAATATAAAATATAAATGATATTTTTAAATACTTAGATAGCTCATTTATTGAAACAAAAAACAAATATTAATGTTTAATTAGTACTTTATATTTATAATTTAAAATATATAACTTTAATTTGTTTGACTTTAAATTTTTTTGAAATGTTACAATATGTTTAGAAGTAAAAATAATTTTATATTTTACCAAATTAGATTAAAAATGTTCATGAGTTCAATAATCAAATACTATTTCAACAAACAAAAATATATAAAAGAAGATACAAATATATGTTACATTTTGAAATGATTAATTTGATGAAAACCAATAAAATTGAATCACATACTAATATTTGAAAAATTGATATACATATTTGAATATACCTTATTCTTGAAATAAAAACAAAATATCTTTTTTGATTAAAAAAGAAAATTTATATAAATAAAAATGAAAGTTAACACTCGCGCGGTTGCGCGGGTCCAAATCTAGTTTTGATTAAAACACAAAATTTTTGGGTGATTATTTTTAATTTTACATTTAATTAAATAAAAATAATGAGCAGTGATAAATTATACTTAAGGTTTTGCTTTAAATTTATTAATTAAATATTATTTAACTTATTAATTTCTTATATTGAAATTTAAAAACAAGAAAAGACTTCTACAATTACTTATATATTGAAACAAAATATATTTAACTTCTGTTAGAGTATTTTAAAATAAAATTTATCGTTTGTAATCAAATTTTGAGTAGTGGAAAATTCAAATTAGTTCAAGAGATGGGATTGATAAAATTTTATTAGCAAAAATATTGGACTCTTCCATAAATCCCAGATTAGTTAAGCTCTTGAACCCTCCAATTAAGAAAAAAAAAATGCAAAAAGAAAACAATTTAAAAAGTGAAAACGTTATATTCGTTCTTCACCTTTAACTTTGTCCACGTCATTACCTAGAGTAGCTGAACGACAAATGGAAATCTCAAGGGAAAGAAAAATGGAAAAGAAAAGCAAAAAATTGCCTTTTCTAACCACTGAACCGACGTCGTATCTCTTCCTCAATTATATTCTTACAAAACTTAACTCGAAAGCTCCTCTCTCTCTCTCATATCTCTTTGTCCAGTGATTTGATTATCAGATCGGTCCGAAGATGGGTTGTGCTCAATCCAAGATCGAGAACGAAGAAGCCGTTACTCGTTGCAAAGAACGTAAACAGTTCATGAAAGACGCCGTCATCTCTCGTAACGCTTTCGCCGCCGCACACTCCGCTTACGCCATGGCTCTCAAGAACACCGGAGCCGCTCTCTCCGATTACTCTCACGGCGAGTTTCTCGTCTCCAACCACCACTCTTCTTCCTCCTCCGCCGCCGCCGCAGCTTCCTCCGTTCCCACCGCCGTATCTCCTCCTCCGCCTTCCTCCGCCGCCGTGATTTCCAACTCCGTCGCTTCTTCCTCCGCCGCCGAGATCCCTCAGACTATGCCGGATACTCTCCCGCCTCCGCCTCCTCCGCCGCCGCTCCCTCTCCAGCGAGCCGCCACCATGCCGGAGATGAACGGTAGATCCGGTGGTCCGTCGGGGAGTGGACTCAACGGGACTATAATTGAGGAAGACGACGACGACGACGGCGATGATGACTCCGAGGTGGAGAATCATGACCGTTTGGTTAGGAAGTCGAAAAGCCGCGGTGGTAGCAATAGAGGTGGTAGGCCGATGATTGATGATGATGATTATCACCACCACAATCAAGAAGCGCCTCCTCCTCCTCTGCCGCAATCCATGGCGGCGAATTCAAGAACGGTTCCACCGCCACGTCAGCATCAACAACAAGAACACTTGGTGTACGATTTCTTCTTCGCGAGTGAGAACATACCTGGAACCACTCTAGAGGAAGCTCCTCCTCCTCCTCCACAGCCACAACAACCACGTGCCAAACCTATCCCTCCTCAACCAGCTTCACCGTCCACAGAGGAAGATGATGAAGTAGAAGAGGACGAGGACGAGGAGGAGTATGACCCTGTGGCTGAACATAAACCGCCGGTGGTTGAGGAAAGGCCGAAGAGAGCTGAGGAACCGAGCGTGGAGCTTGAAAAAGTTGCTAACTTTAGAGGGATGAAGAAACCCATCGGCGGAGAGAGGAGGGGAGGGAGGTTTCCGGCGACGGCAACCAACTTGGCGAATGTATTCAATGAGCTTGATGATAACTTCTTGAAAGCTTCCGAAAGTGCTCATGAGGTTTCCAAGATGCTTGAAGCCACCAGGCTCCATTACCACTCTAATTTTGCAGATAACAGAGGTATAGTGAGTGATCTCTATCCTCCAGTAAGATTCTATCATTAGCTAAAGATGATTTTTTTTGTTTTTTGTAGGCCATATTGATCACTCTGCTAGAGTGATGCGTGTTATTACATGGAACAGATCGTTTAGAGGATTACCAAATGATGATGCTGGGAAAGATGATTTCGATTCAGAAGAGAGTGAAACTCATGCTACTGTTCTTGACAAGTTGCTAGCATGGGAGAAGAAGCTCTATGAAGAAGTCAAGGTAAAGTATAATCAAACTTCTCTCCTATTATGTTTGTCTCTTGAGGAAAGGTTCTTGCAACTATGTAGTTTAGTCACTCTTTGGTAATCTTAGCTTAGCAAAGATGATCCATGTGTTAAGGCCTGCTGGTTCGGTTAGTTTGGTTCTGAGTTATTTGGTTTTCGGTTTCGGTTAGCACAATATTGTGCCGAATTGAACCGAACAGAAAATAGGTTCGGTTCGGAATTCAGATGGTTAGGTTAATGAAATTCTACTAAGATTAACCGAATTTGTCGGTTTCAGTTTAGTTTTGGTTAGAAGTTCTGTTTTTCTGTTAAATTAGGTTAATTCGGTTCAGAATTATGTTTAGGGTTTGAAAGGTTTAGTTATTATTTTATTTATAACATGGAAAACCGAACTAACCGATTGCCGAACCGAACCAAACCTATAACCGGATTTTGTTTATCTATAGGCCTGGGCAAAAAAACGGAACCGAATTACCTGAAACCGGAACCATACCAAAATTCTTAAATATCCGAATAGTTTCTATATTTATATATCCGAAATAATTGAACTGAACAAGAACCGAACCAAGAATCGAATGAGTACCCGAATATGTAAAAATATTAATTATATATTCATATAACATAACTAAAATATATTTATAATTTAAAAACCTATTAAAAGTATTTTAAGATATTTGAAAAAACTAAATTATTTGAAGTATCCAAACTACCCATAGTATATGGATATTTTTATCTGAAATATCCAAAGTAACCCGAAATATCTAAAATTTTATCGGAATCATTCTAACTTTTTGATATTTTATTCAACATACTCGATATTTAACCTGAACTATCTGAAATAATCGAACCATAAACCGATTGAGAACCAATTTTTTTTCGGTTCCTAGTTTTACTAACTGAACCGAATCCGGACCAAAAAAATATTAAGGTAGTAAATAGATCATCTACCCTCTTACCTGAACTACCCGATATCCGAAATGACCATCCTATATTGAACTCATAACCGAACTGAACCAAAAAAAAATGTCGGTTCAAAATCCAAGCCCTATTGTGTACATAGGAAGTCTGATTTTGGAAAAAACTTTTGTTGTTTTTAGGCAGGTGAACACATGAAAATCGAGTACCAGAGAAAGGTTGCTCATTTAAACCGGGTAAAGAAGCGAGGTGGCCAATCAGATTCATTAGAGAGAGCCAAAGCAGCAGTTAGTCAGCTGCATACAAGATACATAGTTGACATGCAGTCCATGGACTCCACAGTCTCAGAGATCAACCGTCTTCGCGATGAACAACTGTACATAAAGCTCTTTCACCTCGTGGAAGCGTAAGTTTTGATCAAGACTGCTTGTTGATGATATATGTTTCTGATGGAATGATATGATTCTGAGTTTTTTTTTCTTGTTACAGGATGGGGAAGATGTGGGAGATGATGCAAATGCATCATCAGAGACAAGCCGAGATCTCCAAAGTTTTGAAATCACTAGACATTTCACAAGCAGTGAAAGAAACAAACGATCATCATCACGAACGCACGATACAGCTCTTGGCCGTGGTTCAAGAATGGCATACACAGTTTTGCAGGATGATAGATAATCAAAAGGTGTACATAAAATCACTCGGCGGATGGCTGAAGCTGAATCTCATCCCTATAGAGAGCACACTCAAGGAGAAAGTGTCTTCACCTCCACGAGTTCCAAACCCTGCGATACAAAAACTCCTACACGTTTGGTACGACCGTTTAGACAAGATCCCTGACGAGATGGCGAGGACGGCTATAATCAACTTCGCCGCGGTTATAAGCACTATAATGCAGCAGCAAGAAGAGGAGATAAAGCTGAGAGACAGATGTGAGGAGACGAGGAAAGAGTTGGGGAAAAAGATTAGACAGTTTGAGGATTGGTACCATAAGTACATGCAGAAGAGAGGACCTGAGGATATGAATGCAGATGGGTCTGAAGCAGACAACGAGCATAAAGACGAGGTTGTCGTGAGGCAGTTCAATGTGGAACAGATTAAGAAGAGGTTGGAGGAAGAAGAAGAAGCTTACCAAAGACAAAGCCAACAAGTTAGAGAGAAGTCACTTGCTAGTCTTAGAACTCGTCTTCCTGAGCTGTTTCAGGCAATGTCTGAGGTTGCGTATTCATGTTCGGATATGTATAGAGCGGTTGCGTACGTGACTCAGCGGCAAAGCCAAAGTGAACGGCATCAGAAACCACCAAGCAGCCAGGGACAAACTTCCGTAAGAACCGATGTAAGAGCAGAGTGATGTCTTTCTTTTTCTTTGGTCTGAATTTTACATCACACATCAAATACAGCTTATAGCATATAGTTATCATTGTTTTTTTTTCAATATTTATGTTTTGGGTTTTTATAAGGTTTGTTACATCCAAGTTATATATATAGACTTGATTTTTAATGAATTGTTCTCGAGTAATAAGAGTCTTTGTATTGACTATTGAGATAGTGTTGCAGTTGTAATTTTCTACAGTGATATATATCTTTGTAATGACTATTTGTGAACCTATAATACAGTACTTCTACTATCCGGAAACCAAAAGAGCTGAACCAAATTAGGAGAGTTAATTTGGATTTGAATAATAAAAAATAGCTAACTAATTCCTATCTATATTTATTTGTAATTCGACCAAATCAAAATTGGATAGAAACTGAATAAATATTCAAAACTAGAATATTAAACTTGAATATATTTATTTGGATTATAAAAAAACTGAAATATTTTAATATTTTCGGTGTATCCGAAAGAAATCAACTTAAATTAAACATTTTATTGGAAATTACGTAACAAACAAAGATCATATTAGAGTCAACAAAAATTCTAAATACTTTTTTCTTTTGAAAAATTGGCTTGAAAAAGTTTGACTAAAAAGCAAATGTAACACACCAAATATATGTTTCTTCCATGACTTTGTGAAAACTCTCCACAAAGGCTAAAAGTAACAATCATAAAGAGAATAAAAACCACAACAATAAGCTCCATAGTTTATGACACAAATTAAACACTAAACAACATTCATTAGCACATAAACAAATGATCACCTAAAAACTTTAAAGGAGTGGTTAGTGCAAGTGAACCCACCATCAATCATCAGATTATCTCCACTCACATACCGCGACTCATCACTCGCCAGAAACAAAACAGCGTTCGCCACATCATCAACAGTCAACTCAACACCTTTCAGATTCGCGTTCGCAGCCGCGAAACTCTTGAAACCAGCGACCACACCTTCACTTCTCTCATCCTCAGGCAAATGAGCCAACGCGAGGTTAGTCGCAACCGCGTAAGGCGAAACGCAGTTCACACGTATCCCATGCTGTCCTAACTCAGCCGCAACGCTCCTAGTCAAACCTAGAACAGCGTGCTTGGAGCCAACGTAAGCGTGAGGACCAACGCCTCCAACAACACCACCAACGCTGCATAATGACACTATTGCCCCTTTCTTGGCAGGGATCATCACACGCGCCGCGTGTTTCATCCCTAAGAAAGCTCCTTTCACGTTGACGTTGAAGACCGTTTCGAACTCGCTCAAGCTGTTGTTGCGGATGTCGGGACACGGTGCTCCGCTTAGTCCCGCGTTGTTGATGAGTATGTCGAGCGTTCCGTAACGCTTGACTGCGAAGTCAACGGCGTTGCTGACGTCATCTTCTTGTGTGACATCACAGTGGATGAAACAAGCTGACTCATCGTCAGAGTTGTTGGTGGCTACAAGAGTTTTCAATACTTTGCGGCCGAGATCGTCTTGAACATCGACGATGCAGACTTTGGCACCGTGCTTGTGGAAGAGACGAGCGATGCTTTCACCTATCCCTGTGGCTCCTCCGGTTATCAATGCCACTTTACCCAAAAGCCTGTTGAAAGTGTTACAAATCAATGTGATATAAAATGAAACTTTGGAAAAAGTATAATAATTAAAATAATATTTCAATATAAAGACCATAAGAGATTGAAACCAGTAGAGATCAAAAGATTCGGCATGAGACAGAAGACATCCGAAACAGACAAAACACAACTGAACAGATCTCAAATCTGTAATGAAAATAACATTCAAAGACCACTGCAAGAAAATCAAACAAATATTAATCACTTTTAAACAATCAGAATCAGACAAAAACACAACTGAACCATCAGAATCAGACAAAACCCAAGTGAACAAATCTCAAATCTACTCTCCACCCGACCAAAAGACACTAATGTAATGAAAATACATGGGTCGATTGTCCAAATATTAAAATTCAGAATTTAATTTTTTTAAAAAATAATGAAGATCGAAAGAGTATTCAGAGAAAAGGTGGTGACCTTTGAGTAGGGAGAGAAGAATGTTGACTGTTTTGAGTTGACATGATGATGATTGATGATGATGATAGCTTCTGATATTCTCTCTTCTCCTTAGTCTGCGCCGCTTTGTGAAACCTTACTCAAATGCTTCTCTCTGTGGTTTAAATTAGATAACCTTTGACACGTTTTGTACAAATCCAACTCTTAATTACACACCACACAAATCAAAAGATCAAACGAGGAATCTAATTAAAATTCGTTGACTACAGAAAGAAAGCCCATGTGTAGGCCCACTCGAAACGAGTTGAATCTGTGGCGACTAATGGAGAGAGAGAGAGATGGGGGGAGAAGAAGACTCTTCTTCTTCTTCTTCTTCTTGATTTCTTTCTTTATTCGGAGTTGCGTTTATTCTCAGCAACTCTGCCTGTCTCTGCCTACTCTTATTAATTAAACAATAAAGGGAATAAAGCCAAGACCATGTGCAGAATCGCCGAACGGACCCACCCCGCTTTGCTCTGTTCAGTATGGGCCTGCCCATTAGATAAAAACCAAGTTTTAGATTTCTTTTTACAGGTTCATTCATCGCGAATCAAATTACTAATTTATTTGTGTTTAGGGCATATAATAACTTTTATTTTATACACGGCTGGTCTTGAACATAAAATTTATAAATAGATTTTGAAAGTTTGAAATGATTTATAGTATTAAAAAATCCACTTTATTTAGATGTGAGAATTTTGAATTCATTTAAAATTTATTATTATTGAACTTGACATTTCATAAATATTATAAAATCTACCAAATTAAAATATTCTAAGTTGTAGCTTTTTTAAAATTGTAAGTGATTTTGCAGTGGTTAGATAGGGTTTCTTAACTAAAAATGAAATTCAAATTTGATAGTCTTAAATGAAATTTGAGAATGGTTTAACAAAAAGATATACTATTTTATAATTCATATTAAAAAAATTAAAAAGCTTATTAAAAGTTAAACCACTTTAAACATTCACTATAGTTCTTAAAGTCGAATATTTGAAATAATCATTATTACATTACTATTTTTATTTATTTGTTAAATATATTTACAGCTTTACAACTTATTTAATTCCTAAAATAATTAAATATGTATAATTATTAATTTTATAGATAAGATCAATAAATTTTGAGGTCGGATTTACTTTTACATCTCGGCACATATAATATCAAAGTTGGACAATACTTCAATTTAAATTGGACCGAGTGACCGACACATATTCTAAATAAATTTTTGGCGGTATATTAATGTTTAGTAATAAAAACATATTCTTCCGTTTCGTATTACTTATCGTTGTAGAGAAAAATTTCAGTTTAAAAATAAATATCGTTTTAGAGTTTTAATGTAAAATTCATTAATAAAATTTTTTATTTTATTTTTTTATTAGTTGAAATATGATTAGAGTATGATTAAAGGAAGTTCTTAGAGAGGTTCTTAGAGGGATGTGTCTCATGAATAGTGTAACAACCGGTTCTTAAAAATCTTAAATAAGAACCTGTTCTTAAGAGTTTCTTACATTGTTTGCGGATCGGATCCCACTGACACGTGACAACCCGCGATTGGTTCGTTTTCTTTAAAAAAAAAAATCAATTTAAAAAAAAAAAAAAAAAAACTAGAACCCCAAATGGGGTTATAGAGTTAATCATGCTCTTAGATGTATATGTAACTGTGTTTTTATTTTGAAAATATATAAACTTATGTATTTTCTTAATATATGTTCATAAACCTAGAACGACGAGTAATTTGAAACAGAGGAAGTATAAAAGTATGTTTAAAAGACATCTCTTAACTTTTAGTTAAAAGCTAT
Organism: Sinapis alba; assembly: GCA_012274485.2. Classification (NCBI taxonomy): domain Eukaryota; kingdom Viridiplantae; phylum Streptophyta; class Magnoliopsida; order Brassicales; family Brassicaceae; genus Sinapis; species Sinapis alba. The sequence continues at coordinate 83,417 of MU106599.1, forward strand.
GAAACCGTCTCTTAAATCCCGCTAAAAAATTCTCTCTAAAAAGACTTCCATTTAAATATGCTCTAATAGTTCATGTGTATTTTTTTTTGTTACTTTGGAGTATCTAGCGACCTGAGACCCAGTCAATTAATCTATGGGAATATGTCTACCAGCGCCATACAGATCTAATTACTCTTAAAAGAAGTTGGATATTTAAGTCATCTGACTACACAGATGGATAATCTCATTGTGAGATTTAGACTTTGAGTTCCTTAAGAACTTTTTCAGTTGTTTTTACTGCTCGATCACACCCGCATGGTTTATTATTTCATGTGTTTGCATTAACACTGTCGTGACTCAAAGTAACCGATCAGTCAAGTTACACTGATTCGTTGTTATTTTTCATCATTGGATTAATCATGCTACGTCGTTTTTCTTATTTGTTGTGATTTAAGAGAAAAAAGGAATAATACAGAAATCATAGTAACCACTTGTGACTTGTTTTTGTCTCTAAAAATGATTGCTACACATTTGTAAACCTTTGGGATCAAACAACATCGTTTTATAAAATTTTCGACGAATAGACTTTCACAAAAAAGACCAACAAAACTATTTTTAGGGAATAAATGACCATGAAAATATATATAAAACTATAGTTTTTGATTACATGATGATGTGTTGTTATTTTCCGAGGGATGAAGAAGAAGGAAACCATTGATATTCATGATGATGATACCGACACTTGAACGATCTTGGATGCTTCGACGGTGAACACACACACTTCTTCTTTCCACCGCTATCTTCACGGTGATCCACGGTGGCTACCACTTCCGTTGCCACCGTCACTTCTGCCGCCCCCCGCATATTTTCGTGGAAGCTCTCTGGAGGAATAACAAGAGGCAGAATCTTTTTGTAACACATTTTTATTTCAAAACTGAAGATTTTGTGTGGTTTTATCAAAAGAAGGCTATAAATACTAGTCTTTCTTTTGGAACTTTATGAACAGAAAAAATAATTAATTGCATATTTATCCTTTAGGTATTGTGTAAGCGAAACAAAAGTTTGGCAACGAAAAGAAAAAGAAGTTTGGCAACGTCACACGGGCTAATTTTTTGGATGCACGTCCTGAGATTTGTACAAAAACCATGACGCCAGAAATTTGTTCTACGGTACTTATCAATAAAAAAGATTTTGTTCTAGGGTTAAGTCTGATCTTTATATTAATTACGACTGTAAGAAATAATTTGATAAAAAAATATTAATACTTGTGAGTTTGGTTCAATTGTTAATTATGAAGAAAAAATGTGATCACATTGATCCTCAAATTTGAAAAAGAAAAATACTTTCAAATAGTTTTAAAAAAAAATTATCACAAAAAAATAACACCAAAAAAAAATGATTAAAATATTTCATTAAAAAGATAAATATACTTTTATATCCGGTTAATTATTCTAGACTTAAGGTTCAGAGTTAAAGGATAGAGTTTTGGGGTTAGAATTTTAAATTTTAAAAAATTAAATAAATTATTAAATTTTTCAAAATTAAAAAAAAAAACTATTTTGATCAATATTATGGTTATTTTTGTGACAAAAAATTTAAAAAATACTTTTTTAAAAAATTACCCTTTAAAAAACTATCTTATATAAATTACATATACTTCAAATTGTCAATTTTTTATTAGTTAGTCAAAAAATATATATATATATATATATTTTGTCATCTAGTCAAAAAATATTTACAATTCTTAAATTTCAGATCAAACCCAAAGCGGACCATACTTTTTATATGAAACAAAAAGGTTTGGGGAAAGTTTTTTTCTTTTTTTTTGGTGAAGAGGATAAGCGGTGGGCGGTCGGAGTGGGCCGATTACGACTTCACTTGCGCTCAATCTCTTTAACCATCTCTTTGTCACTCATCGTCTGTAGATAAACTTACCTTTTTGAGGTTACATTTATCACACCAACAAAAACTATCTATTTTACTCCTTCTTATCATGATTTGTTTTCTTATTAAAGATTTTTGTGATTGAGTTATCACAAAAACTAACATTCAGTCAGCTGATTTAATCATAATAGTAAGGTTTTTGCTCCAAATAAGAAGAAAATATGTAGAGAGTTGTTAGTCATAAAATACAAAAATGTAAGATTTAAACAAAGCTTTTTTCTGTTGTAATGTTTTGTGTTTTTATAAGTGATGCTTTTAACCTTATCTCAAGATTTAAAGGAGCTTCTTTTACAAAAGAAAAAGATTTAAAGGAGCAGCTAGTTTTTTTTTTTTTTTTTTGAATATGATTTTAAAAGGTTCTTCTGGCCTACTTTCGATACTTTTTACGAAAACACCATTTTCTTCTTTTCACAATATACTTAATTTATAGAAGACGAATAAGACTGCAGCATAATTCTGTAATTATATCATTATGGCTAATACTCCAAGGATACTGGAAACTAAGTGTTTAATCAAAAAAAAAAAAAAAAAAAACTTCTGATAAGAAAGAGAATGAAAGAAAATTAATCTTAATCAAATAAAATCCAACAAAAAAAATCTGAAATAAAAACCTCAAAGTAGAAAGGCTCCACAAATAACAACCACCATGTAAAGACTACAATCTATGAACATTCCACGTAGAGCTTGATACAGAACAACTCCTCTTTCAAGAAGCTTCTCTGCATCAGACCAATTTTCACCACTACTACCATCTTTACTCTTAACTTCTTCTTCCATTTCATGACCCAATCCTCCTCCAGGAGCTTCTGTGGTGAGATGAGACATTACTATAGCACAATCTGTAAGCAGAAGCACCCAAAGAGGTCTCAAAGCTAAGATAGTGTCTGATCCTATGATGTTCAATCTCGGAAGTAGAATCACAAACGCAGCTATTGTGAGGGAGGTTATACTCCGACTTCTTTCTGAGCTTATGATGCTGGCATTGAGTTTCTTGGAGCTGAAGAAAGTCTTGGGTCGTTGACTTTGACTCTTTATTGATTTTGTTTCTTCTGGTTTTGCTTGCTCACTTTTTATGGGTTTGTCAAGAGTGGTTGAGAGTTTTGGTTCTTCTCTTGGCTTTACTTCCTCTGCACTCATCATGAGTATAAATTAGGGACAATAACCATTAATCAATTCAGATATTTTTAAATACAATGTGTTATGAGTCTGACATCTAAAAAATAATTAGAAAATCATGTAACAATTATTCGTATCCCATTAGTTTTAAGGTTTAATAAATACATGAGCTTTAAACATGGTGACATTCTAAGAAAGTCCACTTGACATGATTTGGCTATTGTTGATCCAATAGTAAGATTCAATTCGAGTTTGTTTGCACTTTGACATCTAAAATAAGATGATATCTAAATGACAATTTATACAACACCTAAACAAACACATTCATAGCTAATGCATGGTGTTTAGGTTTCTATGAACCCTAACAAAATGCAATGTATAAAATGCAATGTGTAGAATTACAAATTTGAAACAATAACATTATAGTTTCACTTGGTGAAAGAATAACATATTATTATAACATGTAAAAACGTAACACACAAAAAGAGGCAGCATATCATACAAGAACAAATTAAACAAGATAGCAAATATAGTTACACTTTGTGTACCTTTGAATTGATACTTAAGAGATGGGCTTTCTTGAATCTGACGATGCTCAGATTGAGTTTGTGGCATGAAAGATTCACTGTATGTACGTTGGTGAGAAGTTGATGATGAGGAAGAAAACGATGGTGACGAAGGATCAACATTATGTAATTGGCCTGTGATTAGAGCTAGGCGATCTGATCCTCTTTCCATGATTCTTCTTCTCCTTTCTTCTCTATCCATCACCATACTGTCAAAGAATAAATGAAAAGTAATGTAAAAACAGATGATCAAATTAATAAAAAAGAAGTTGCTGAAATTTAGAGCAAAAAACTTGTGTTATATGTTTAGCTTTTGAAACTCTCCAAATTTAAAGTTCTTAAAGTAGAAAGGAAGCTAAAGAATAGTTCTCTTAAGTCTAAATTTAGAATGTATAAAGATGAATTCTTCCCTATTTTTAAAATAATAAATATGACAGATGATGTCACTTAAATGTAGCATACGGTTGCAATATCGCATCTCTTAAATCTTTAAAAATAGTTTATACCTTTATTAATAATTTATACCTTTATTAATAATTTATGAACTTTTATAGCTTCTACATTTTTTGTCAATTCTAAATTGTACATTAACATATAAATTAGAGTAATTCCCTCATATAGCCTATTTTAGTTTGTTCTTCACAAAAATAGTTTTTAAAGAAAAAAATGACCAAAATTTTAATTTACAAAAAAATGCTATTTTGGTCATTTTATTTTTCTAGGGCTATTTTTTGTGACAAAAACTTTAAAAAAGTTATTTAAGAGAATTGCCTTATAAATTATTAAGTTATGCAGTTTTATATAATCTCAAAGTATCTTACAAAAACATATTAATATTATGTAATTAATATGAATTTTAGATTAGGTATTCAAAATTTTATAAAATTGTATAACCCTTTATTTGACTGTATAATGTTTATAGGCTCATTTGTAAAATTTCATGAATATATTTTATAAAGTTTTTCAAAATTATATAAGATTATAAAGTTTGACATAGTTATATAAAAATTTAAATGTATTTACGAGATCTTATATGATTGTACAAACTTTATGGTTTTCTAAGGTTTTATAATCCTATTACAATATCTCTATGCATCTACATGTTAAATTAGAAATAAAATGGTTAGTTATCTGTTTTAAAGCCTGTTGAATTTTTATCATTTTACAAAATCCAAAGACTAATACTTAAAAACTACTTTATAAAATTTTATAATAAAATCTTAATCTTTTATTCAGTTTTATTGAAAATTATAACTCAAATTTTACAATCTTGGGATCTCTCATCCTTTTCTCAAGTAATTTAAAGACATGATTTCCATGTTGAATATATTGTGAGAAAATATATAGTAGCTCAACGGTGTTAAATTCATATTTTAAAATGGAGTAAATCAGAGATTCCGTCAAGTCCCTTGGCACTGCGGTGAGCAGCGAACTCCTTAACGGTGATCTCTCTGTACTTTGGAGGGTTATCTTCAGACACAAGCTCTCTCATTGGTCCGTAAATTCTAGGGTTCGGTCTAATGCCTGTTGTGAAGAAACAGGCGACCGAGACTCTAGCTCCTGTGGCTCTGTTTGCCAAGACCCTATGCTCCGAACTGATGAACTTGTCGTTTGTTATAAGCTGCAAAAAGAAACACTTTGAACCAATAGGAAGATGCTGAGCAAAAGGCATTGATTGTGAACAAGAACTTGCCTGCAGAAGGTCCCCAACGTTGATGATGAGGGCACCGGGAACAGGAGGAACATCGAACCAGTACCCTTCACGTAGAACTTGAAGCCCTTCGATCTGATCCGGAAGAAGGACGGTAAGAAAAGAGCTATCGCTGTGTTTACTTGCGCCTAAAGTTAGGTCAGGCTCTGGACAGGGTGGGTAGTAGTGGCAAAGCATGCGCAAGCCCCTGGAGCAATCAATCTCCTTGAGATGATTACGGTTCAACCCTAAAGCTTCTGACAAAAGCTCAAATAGAAACTCTCCCAAACTCACAGCTTGCTTTGAGTATTCCAACATAACATCTCTGAAACACTTTTTCACCATATGAATATATACATAGAGAAATTACCAGAGCCGGCTTAACCCAATTAAAGGTCCCAAGAAGTAATATTTTATATATTTTATGATGTAAATAGAATTATTATACATATAAAATATTTTGAACCTTTTTCAATTCTATTAATTAATTTTTATTTTTTTTTAAAAATATATATATATATTTATAAAAAAAATCAGACCCCTTAACTTCTAATATACGAGGGGACACGGGCTTGGACCCGGGGCGGTCCCACCGCTTGTCCCCATAGTTAGCCGACCCTGGAAATTACAGAATAAAAAATCATCATAGGTTGAAAGAAAATGAAGCCATGTACCTACAGATCTCTGGCAAATCTTGTGGTTTTGGAGTATTTGGAGCCATGTAACAAGAGAAAGTGTCTCTCCAACTTGCAGCTGAGGAAGTGTAGAGATCGAAGTTACTTGTATACACAAACTCTCTACTGAAATCTCGGCTATAGAATTGTTTCTTCACTTCAGGGTCTTGCTCGTTAAACCCACGAACTCCATCTTTCATCCTCTCCAGAAGATCGAGTGGAACGCCATGGTTGATCACCTGGAAGAATCCCCACTTCTCTGATGCCTCTCTAACCCTATCAACTGTATTCTTGCGCTTAGTCTCGTCCTCGAACACTCGTCCTTCAAGATCTATCGTTGGTATCGTCGTGACATGTAGCAAGTTGGAGGAAAGTGGCTTAGGATTTGCTAAGTTGGAAAGTGAGTCGTGGAAGATGCGTGGAAGCTGTTTTATTCCGGCGTCGACGAGTCCTTTCACACCTGTCTTCGTCTCGTCGAAAGCTTTAAGCTCACTGACACGATCGAATGAAGCAATCTTCATTGTCTCCATAGTGTTCTTTGTGTTGGAAAAAAAAAAAACAGAACAATCTGATACAAAAGCAAAACTTATTACAGTATATTTATTTTCTTGGATTTACAGCAAAACCACTGGTTATAGATATCATTGATAGACATGTGACCACTTGCTACAGAAACATCTCTAACCATAGATTGTAATAAGTTTGATAGAAACTGAACGGTTTGTGACAGTTTATGGCCCACTGTCTCTAACACAGTCTTATCAAACAAGAAGCTATTACAGGTACGCATCATTATTAAAACATAAACGTGCATATTCTTTAGATCTTGAGGTATAGTAATCCAGAGGTACCATGGAATCCTTTGGATATGTAGAACTTTGAATATTATGTAATGGTGGTGTCTCTATATATGGGAGGGTTTTTGTTCAGACAAAAGCTCTTTGATAGGTCCATAAACACGAGGATTCACCATCAAATAAGAGCTAAAAAGCACGCAACTGAGATACGCGGTCCAGCTCCATTAGCCAAAACACGATGCTCCACGCTTATGAACTTGTCGTTTGTAATAAGCTGCACAAATGCTCAATAAAATTAAAATATTGATCAAGCTAAAACGGTTGGGTTAGTGTGTTAACCTTGAGAAGGTCTCCAATGTTGACGACAAGAGTTCCAGGGACTGAAGGAACATCGACCCAGTATTGGTCATGGAGAACTTGGAGCCCTCCGATATGGTCTTGAAGAAGAACCGTGAGAAAAGAGTTGTCTGAGTGTTTGGTTAAGCCTAAAGTAAGGTCTGGTTGAGGACATGGCAGGTAGTAGTGGCCGAGTAGAAGCAAAATTCTAATAAGGTGATCCATGTTTACTCTGTGTGGACATATGACAAGTTCTTCAAGATTCTAATCAAACCAGGATGAATCGTTTATGATGAATCAAGATATAAGAACCTTTAGTTATAACCATTAATCATTGTAAAATCACTTCGAAGTTGAATAAATCTCATACGAGTTATAATGAAAAAGAAGAAAACGGTCATTTCATACCCAACATATCGTGAAATGTTCAATTCATACCCAACTTATATCACCGTGCAAAAACATACATGAACTTTCAAAATTTTCAAATAACATACATATTATTTATCTTTTTAGCAAAATCATACACCACTTGCCACATCAGTTGCCACATCAGCTAATTTTGCTGACGTGAGTTCTACATCAACTAAGTTTGCTTACGAGGATTCCACGTGTACAATTTTTTTTCTAAAAAATCAAAATATCGTTTTATAAATATTTTTTTTAGAAAATATTTTTTTTTTATAAATTTATATTATTCAGTAAAATTAACAAAAAAATTAATTAAATAATAAAATTTTAATTTTGTATAAGAGATATATTCATAAATTTTATATAATAAATTTACATAATAAATTCTTTAGCTATAGCGTTCGGGTACCCGTTAGGTTCAAGTCGGGGTTTTCAAGTTTTGGTTCTATTTGTAACACGTCATATGACTTATACTGATATTTTTGTAACTATAGATCAAATTAGATATAATACATTGGGTTCAAATCGGTTTTGTATCATATCCTATAATCTATAAAGTAACCATATATCGTTTAAATTTGATTCCAAAAGTGTAACTTGTGTTCTAAAATTTATGAATATATCTCTCATATAAGATTAAAATTTATTATTTAATTAAATTAAGTTAATTTTACTAAATATAAAAATTATTTTGCATTTTGTAAAAAAATATTTTTATAAAACGATTATTTTGGTTTTTTATAAATTTTTTTGTACACGTGACATCCTCGTCAATAAAATTAGATGACTTAGCATATGATGTGGTAGTTGATGTGACGACTGAAGTATGATTTCGTTAAAAGAATAAACAATATGTATGTTATTTGGAATTTTCAAAAATTCAATTACTCCCTCCGTACCACTTTAAGTGGTGTTTTAGAGTTTTTATTTTGTTTCATTTTAAGTGGTGTTCTCTCTATCCTAGATAGAATTTAATATCAATTGAATTTTATGACCAATTATAAAATACTATCTTTTTTTATTGGTTGAACTATTACCATTTAATGATATTTGTATGTAAGTAAGTAAAATTTTATAAAAATGTATTTTCTTAATTCATGTGCAAAAACCTCAAACACCACTTATATTGAAATAGAGGGGGTATATTTTTTTTTTTTGAAACATTTTTTTTTGAAACACGGGGTATATTTTTGTATAGTACTCCCTCCGTTTCGAATTATATGTCGTTTTAAGATTATTTTTTTCACAAATTAAGTGTCGTTTTCGCTTTTCAATGCAAAATTTATTAATAAGATTGTTCAATTTATTTTTCTATTGGTTGAAATATGGTTAGGTGTATAGGTATTTGTGTTTTTATTTTGGAAATATACAAAATTATATATTTTCTTAATATGTGTGCGTAAACTCAGAACGACAAGTAATTCGAAACGGAGGGAGTAATATAAATTGGGTATAAATTGAATGATATGTTGGGTATGAAACGACTGTTTTGGCGAGGAAGAAGTTATCTCAGTTAAATAGGAAGGCCCAACCTACATAGTGGCAGTTTCGTAAAATTCCCTTCCTCAGTCGTTCTTAACTCTCGAGCAAAATTTTCTTATAATTTCTCTTTCTGTTAGCACACAGACGGAGCTAACGTCGTTCGTTCTTCGATCTCCGATTCACAGATTTAAGGCGATAACACGAGATCCGAAGGGCACAACAACGCCCTTTCTTCCGCTGCGTAATCTGTAATCATGGTAAGTAGTGACAATCTCTCCGGTCTCTACTCTTTGATCCTCTTCAGATCTCGTGTGAATCCGCTACGATTCGATCTCGCTTTCCTCTGTGATCTAAGCGTAGTGTGAGTGAGAGATCGTGTAATCTCAGATCGCTTCGATTTTCGTAATCTGAATTTGAATGTTTCGTGTCCTGGCGTGAAATCGAGTGTAGTCTCTTCGACATTTTGGTTTGTGGAATTGAATCAAGGATCATGACTGTTTTCAAGAAGATCTGGAATGTGGTTATAGGTGTTTTTTTAATTAATTTACTGACTACTGGTTTTTTTTGTTGTTGTTGAAACAGCCTCTCAGACTCGAGATCAAGGTACTATTTTCACTATGTCAAAGAACTTCTTGTAGATCGTTCACTCTGGTTTTTATGCTGTGAAAATAATTTGTGTTTTTTTTGGTTCTGGATCAGAAAAAATTAGCTCAAAGGTCTGAGAGAGTGAAATCTGTGGATCTGCATCCTACAGAACCATGGTAATTTTCAAGCTTTTGATTGCGATATTCCTGCATCTTTGTTCTAGTGATTGAAAGACAGTTTTTTTACCTTTATTCTGTTCTACTCATGACTAAAGATATATCACATTTTATTTTGCAGGATTTTAGCAAGTTTGTATTCTGGAACCTTGTGTATTTGGAACTACCAGACACAGGTGTGTGTGAATAATTTGACTGTCCTTTTCTGTTTTCTTGTGCATATACTTTTCAGTTAACAATTTGTGAATTGGATTGATTATTAACAGAAAGAAAGATTGTTTTCTTCTGTATTCTATGCGGTTTTGCAGTGTTCTCATAGACTTTTTGGCTGTTTTTTCTGATTCATGAATCTTATTCTAATCGGAATCTTGCTTTGATAATCCTCAGGTGATGGCAAAATCTTTCGAGGCGACCGATTTACCAGGTTTTCAGATTTCGTTCGTTTGCTTCTTTAGTTATAGCGTTTTAGTTTTACTTATTTCTTGTGTTATGGCTTTGCAGTTCGGTCAGCCAAGTTTATTGCGCGAAAGCAATGGGTTGTGGCTGGAGCTGATGATCTGTATATCCGTGTATACAATTACAATACCATGGACAAGGTTAAAGTCTTTGAGGCTCATTCAGACTACATCAGATGTGTGGCTGTTCATCCAACCCTTCCATATGTTCTGTCATCTTCTGATGATATGCTCATAAAGCTTTGGGACTGGGAAAAGGGCTGGGCATGCACTCAGATATTCGAGGGACACTCGCACTATGTGATGCAAGTCACATTTAATCCAAAAGACACCAACACTTTTGCCAGTGCATCACTTGATCGTACTATTAAGGTTCTGAAATGGTTTATACTTGTAATTTGTTTGCGGCTTAGTCCGGATGGTTCTCAAAAGTGTTAGCTCATTCTATGTTTACATGCTTGTTAATCTTCAGATCTGGAATCTTGGTTCTCCAGACCCAAATTTTACATTGGATGCCCATCAGAAAGGAGTCAATTGTGTGGATTATTTCACTGGTGGTGACAAGCCCTATCTAATTACCGGCTCTGATGATCACACTGCTAAGGTCTGCTTCATGTTAACTGCTCTGTTAGATGATACGTTTCCACGGGAGATTATGTGCTTTCAGGTTATTTACTAGTTGAATTTCGGGAATCAGGTCTGGGACTATCAAACAAAAAGTTGTGTCCAGACCCTGGACGGGCACACGCACAACGTATCTGCAGTATGTTTCCATCCAGAGCTTCCAATTATAATCACAGGTTCTGAAGATGGCACCGTTCGCATTTGGCATGCAACTACGTACAGGTATCATAAACCATATTTAGTTGGGCATTATTCGTGTGCATTTTTATGCTATTACCAATTCCTTATGTTGTCCTTCCGTCCGTAATCCAAACTTACTAATGTCTGTTTTCCCTTGCAGGCTAGAGAACACATTAAATTATGGTCTCGAGAGAGTTTGGGCCATTGGTTACGTTAAAAGTTCACGCCGGTAAGTTTTTGGTTTTTTACTTCCTCTGATTATTAACTGATGCTTGTCTCCGGGAGTAAAATGTTCTCTTGTGTTGATAATAAAACACCATTCAGTGAACCTTTTCTTCTGGCGTTTATTTTGTGGAACCCTTGTGGTTATTTTTCTACTCCTAACTTTGAGGATTTGTAAAGATTAGGGTTCTTAGATATTGATAGCTCTACTTGTTTTAATTCTCCATTAAATTGTCCTACGGAACATAAACCTTGTTGTTCTCACTTCATAGGGTTGTGATCGGATATGATGAAGGAACCATCATGGTTAAACTGGGTCGAGAAGTTCCTGTTGCTAGCATGGATAATACTGGAAAGATCATATGGGCTAAGCATAATGAAATTCAAACTGCGAACATCAAAAGTATTGGTGCCGATTACGAGGTATTCTCCGTTCTTATTTCTCTTATACTGTGCCAGAGGATGATCTATTTGTTTATTTGTTTGCCTGATGGCGTTATGCTTTCTTCTCTACCTTAGGTTACAGATGGAGAGAGGTTGCCCTTGGCTGTTAAAGAGCTGGGGACCTGTGATCTATATCCGCAAGTGAGTGTTATAATATAATTTATTTGGGCTAAAAAAGTTCTGCACTCGGTCCAATGATTTCGTGGTGTTGTGGCATCGCTAAGCCATGAATATAATCTGTTCTTGACTTATTTGTGTCTCATATCTGGATATTCTGAATCTCAGAGCTTGAAGCACAATCCGAATGGGAGGTTTGTCGTAGTCTGTGGAGACGGGGAGTATATAATCTATACGGCCTTGGCTTGGAGAAATAGGTCATTTGGTTCTGGACTGGAATTCGTTTGGTCGTCCGAGGGTGAGTGTGCGGTTAGGGAAAGCTCAACAAAGATTAAGACATTTAGCAAAAATTTCCAGGTTTGTGTTCGCCTTCTGTTTGCTCTAATACATTCTGTTAGAGCATGGTTATTATTTTTACTTCTCTAGGAGATCACTATTTTCGGATCTTGCTCATTCACACAAGATGATTTCAGGAAAAGAGGAGTATCCGCCCTACTTTCTCAGCTGAGAAGATCTTTGGAGGAACCTTGTTAGCTATGTGTTCAAATGATTTCATCTGCTTTTATGATTGGGCTGAATGTAGGCTTATTCAACGTATTGACGTCACTGTAAAGGTATCTCAGAAAACTGCTCAGTTTGTTGTGAGAAGTTTACCTCAAGACATATTGATATAATAGAAGCTAATGTCATTACCTTCAGTTGGAGGTTGTCCTCGTTTGTTTCTTCTCTAATTCTTTGTGTTCCCATGTAACGTTTGCAGAATCTTTATTGGGCTGACAGTGGTGACTTAGTAGCCATTGCTAGTGACACGTCATTCTACATCTTGAAATACAACGTGAGGTTCCTGTCCAGCAAACACTTTTTATATGTGAATTTCGATATGCCATTCTTGGACTATCCAAGTGCTTACTACTGTGTTCCTGTTTTACAGCGCGACTTAGTTTCCTCTCATTTTGATAGTGGAAGATCTACTGAGGAAGAAGGTGTTGAGGATGCTTTCGAGGTTCTTCATGAGAATGATGAACGTGTTAGGACAGGTATATGGGTTGGTGACTGTTTCATTTACAACAACTCTTCCTGGAAGCTTAACTATTGTGTCGGAGGCGAGGTATAATGCACATCTCTTGGTTGCTTTAATTTGACCGTTGTTAAGAAAATTGTTTTGGTGATAGTTGCTTACATCTTAATACTAGGTAACCACAATGTATCATTTGGACCGGCCAATGTATTTGTTGGGCTATCTTGCAAGTCAAAGTCGGGTCTTCTTGGTAGACAAAGAATTCAGGTAAGTGCCTTAACTTGGTATGTTTATTTCAGATTTGATTAGAAGTTTCTAATATCTATTCTCGTGTTTTTTTTGGGGGGGGATGCAGTGTAATAGGATACACCTTGCTGCTAAGCCTGATTGAGTACAAGACTCTTGTGATGCGAGGTGATCTAGACAAAGCCAGTGAAATCTTACCTACAATTCCTAAAGATCAGCATAACAGGTACTTGTTATCAATTTGTATCTAAAGATCAGCCTAATTGTGATTATTTTCTCTTAGAAATATGTCGTCACTTGATCTATTCACTCTAATGTTAAGCATAGCTGTAGACCTATCAATGGTTTGTTTCGTGGACATTTCTCTTTATTTATTTCGGAAAATTTTCCAATTGTCAGTGTTGCTCATTTCCTGGAGTCACGAGGAATGATTGAAGAAGCTCTAGAAATTGCGACAGATCATGACTACAGATTTGAGTTGGCCATACAACTGGGTAGACTTGAAATTGCGCAGGTGTGATGATTAAGATGCGTTGTTACTTATTTTGTAATGGTGATATATTAACGTGGATTCGATTGAATGGTTGTAGGAAATCGCTGTAGAAGTACAGAGCGAGTCTAAATGGAAGCAATTAGGGGAGTTGGCGATGTCATCTGGGAAGGTATATTTTTTTATAAAGTGGGAGCAGAGAGCAACATAATCTTAGTGTATTAAACTTATCTATTTCCTGTCTTATGGATTTGTCTCTGGTGTAACTCTTTTGCGTTTTCATGTCATCATGACAGCTGCAATTGGCAGAGGAGTGCATGAAGTATGCGATGGATCTGAGTGGTTTGTTACTGCTTTATTCTTCTCTGGGAGATGCTGAAGGTGTGTCAAAACTTGCGACACTTGCTAAAGAGCAAGGGAAGAACAATGTCGCCTTTCTTTGCCTATTCATGCTGGGTAAATTGGAAGATTGTCTGGACTTATTGGTGGAGAGGTAATTCGTTAGTAGTTTTCACTTGAAAAAATCCAAAATTCGTGCGCCTTTGGTTATCTGTGTGACAATACTTTCTTTCCCCACAGCAACCGGATACCAGAAGCTGCTCTAATGGCAAGATCATACCTTCCAAGCAAAGTATCTGATATAGTAGCTCTTTGGAGGAAAGATCTCAGCAAGGTTATTTTTTCTATCTTTATGTTTAGTGTGCTGTTTGGGATTTAGGGAGAGATATGTTGACAATTTTTCACTTGTCTACTACAGATAAATTCGAAAGCAGCAGAATCTTTGGCTGATCCTGAGGAGTACTCAAACCTGTTTGATGATTGGCAAGTTGCTCTTTCCGTCGAAGCAAGAGCTGCAGAGACAAGGTAACCAAAAGCAGCGTATGATTAGTACATACTGCATTCTTGCACTGATAGTTCCGTGCGATGTTTAGAGCTCTCTTCTAAATAGACTATTCTTCGTTTACAGGGGAGTTTATACAGCTGCAGAAAATTATCCTAGTCATGCTGATAGATCTTCAATGACCCTGGTGGAAGCCTTTAGAAACTTGCAAGTTGAGGAAGAGGAATCACTTGAAAATGGAAATATGGATCACGAGGTGGCCCATTTTGTTCTCCAATTAAGTTGCACTCATTCCTTTATCCTGTGTAAATGGCTAAGCAACAACTGCTCTCTTCTTTGTTTTACTTCTCAGGAGGTAGTAGCAGAAGAAAACGGAGATGAAGAAAAGAATGATGATGAAGATGTAGAGGAACATCATCATCAAGAGGAACAAGAAGAAGAAGGAGTTGTTGTTGATGGTGACTCAACCGATGGAGCAGTGCTTGTAAACGGAAGTGAAGCTGAAGAAGAGTGGGGTACGAATAATGAAGGAAACCCATCAGCCTAATAGCAAGTTCGGACAGGGCTGAATTGTTTTTTGTTTTTCTGGTGATTAATTTGATTCCTCCCAAAAGATAATGCCGCCTTTTAGAACATCTTTTGTTTGTTTCCTTGATTCTGTGAATTCATTTACCTTTAGGAACATAATACCATGGTTTTCAAAACTGAGCATCTGATTCATCTTTTTTTTTTTTTTTGACAAGGTACATTGTTCATCGTATTTCAATAGTTCTATTTTTGCAACTTACCTATCTTTCTGGTTTCTTTGTGTGTGTGTTTTGCAGTGCTTACACCACGTCAGTAGAGTTTGGCAGCAGCAACAATGGAGATGTATCAGCTTTTTTTCGTTCTGAGGATTCATATGGGTCAGACACAGATACTGGAGCAGCCTTTGAATTGTTTTGAATCCATCTGTAATAAGACAAGTCTTTTTGTTTTCTCTGAATATTTTAACTTTTTTTGATGATTTAGTTGAAAAGAGAGTTGAGAGAAATGGTAGTGTTACTTTATGTTGTTCCTTATTTTGCACTGAGAGGATTCATATGTGTTCTTATTATTACATGGTTTTGTTTTTTGTTTTCTGTTGCAAATACTTTTTAATTTCATCTAATTGTTTGTTTTGTTCTATATTTAGAAATTGATATTAGCGTAAATCTCATTTTTATTATATAGTTTTTTCAGAGAAATAATAAAATATATTAAAAATATTCTAAGAAAAAAATCAAAATCAATATAAAATTATGAAAAATTGCTTAAAATACTGTAAGTTGGCTATTATTTTCAAAAATCAAAAATATTTTAATATTTAAGTTTAAAATTTAGTGATTATTATTTAAATTTAGTATTTATGGGATGCGATTGAGTTTATAAACATCTATTAGTTATTTTTTATAATTTATAAGAGTTCATTTAATGTTTTTGTCAAAAAATTAAGATATTTATGAAAATAGTTTTCATTTAAGAAAATTTGAAAAGTGATATCAAATTAATAGTAAAATTAAAATCTTCCCAAAAAGGCGAAGCTAAGAAAATATGTTACGAGAATCATAAATTGGCGTAATCAAATCAATATATATTGTTTATTTATAATCATTTATGGTAAGTAAATCTGAACAATCACATTTATATATATTTTGTATGATATATGATTAAATTTAAATGATATTAATATATATAGTGTATTTTAATATGATTATTTATTAAGTGAGACTTTATAATCATACAATTTTATAATCACTTGTTTCTTTATATAACAAAAGGTTAAATCAGTGATAACAAAATTTTCAATAATGAAAATTTTAATAGTTTTAAAATTTATAATCATTTTCAAAATTTCACTACAAATTTAGAAAATAAACTATTAATTTCTCAACTATTGTACAATGCAAATTTTAAAATTAAAATATTTATGTATTTTGTTATGGCATATATTTATACAGTATAACCTCTTTAAATTAATACTCTATAAATTAATATATACTAAAAAGCTCTATAAAATAATATAATTTTATAGTTTCAAATTGAATTTTTGGTTCAATTAGTATATCGATAAATTAATAATCTCTATAAATTAATAAAAATTTATAGTTTTGGTGTAGTCCCAACATTATTAATTTATAGAGGTTTCACTCATATGGTGAAATATCTATCAAATGAATTTTTTTACTCATATAGTTTTATGATCATTTGTATTTTGTTATAACAAAACTAATCATGTAATTTTTAATGTGTTACTTTTAACAGTTTGGTAATTTATATTCATTTTTAAAAATTCAAAATATAACATATACAAAAATGAATTTTTTATTATATAGTTAATGTGATTATTTAATTTATTTTAATAATATATAATTAAATAAAAATGAAGAAGAGTACACAAATTGTTATCAATTTTTACTATTAAAATCATATAATTGTCATATATATATATATATATATATATATTTCAGAGCTAATTTGCTCAAAAACAAAGAAAGATAGGGAAATTAGGAAAATACCAACAGTAAAACATAAGCTAACGTGTAACAAATTGTTGATGTTTAAAAACGATAATGGCCTTTATAATTAGATACAACACATTTGACACATTAGATCTTATAGGATTTGTTTAAGGTTTTACTAGATTTGATAATATTTTAAAGATTTTTATTTTAAACTTACAACAAAAGAAAACAAATCTTTTTTCGAAAACAGTTATCTTCCTATCTTTCTCCATTGTTGTCTTCTTTCTCTTTTATCTAGATTTTCTTCATCAATTTTTTTTATCTTTCTAATGAATACACAACCCTAAGATGTGTTTCACCATCATAATCTTGTCCTAACAAACATAATCGAGAATTTGAAACCCTACAAATATCAAATCACCAAGCTAGAGCTATCAATCAAAACCTTGGAATGAGAAACAATAGAGGGGGGAGGGGGGAATTAACGACAAAGACAAGAAGATAATCCTTTTGGTTAGTTTTAAATAGTTAGTTAAATGTGTAAATATAATAGTAGCCAGATAACAATTTTGTTATCCCAGCTACAATATATATTAGTTGGACATAATTTTGGCAATTTATGTATGTATATATATTGGTGATTGGGGATGCATTACATGGCCGAAGATAATTAATGGTGATTGGGGTTACATTTACAAAAAATGAGTTCTCGTTATTTTGTCCTATGTAATATATGTTTTTCGTATATTAGTTCGAAAGAAATGTATATAGCCATTTAGTTTGTTTAAATTTGAGAAATATTGTGACACTATAAGATATTCATCATTTATACTTGTATTAATTTGCTTTTTCTCTCAGGAGATGGGTGGACTGGTACATCAATGGCGGTGCAATTGATACATATTGTCTAAGTAATACTATTGGATAGTTAATAAAAACATATCCATGTAAATATAAACTTAGAAGGAAAAATATTTTTATGCGTTCTTTCCGAAATAAGCTATGTTCATTGCATTTCTATTTCTTATTCTCTGTAGGGATTGGACTCCATAACTATCCAAACTACAACCGTCTACTAATGCTAATCCACCCATGTTTATCACCTATGTTTTCGGATCACCTATGTTTTCAGATCTTGGAATATGGTTATAGTAAAATTTAACTCGGGTTCAGTTTCTTTTCGGCAGGCTAAACTTTTTTGTAACCATTGATGGTGTTTGGACATTGGTTAGCGTTATTTTCTTGGGTTTGAGAAGATGGTTATCTGACATTTAAGCGTGGTTTGAGATTGTTTTGCATGGTTAAACTTTCTTGTAACCGTGTATTTAACAAATTAACTTAATGTGTACAAGTTTGGTTGTATATATGGTTGTGAGAGTATTGAGATATCCAACTAACATTATAGTTAACTGTGTAGTTCATTTACGGTTATATATTTTTGGTAATCCAACTAACATCACAGTTAGATGTATAATAACAACACTGTTATGGGTTTTAGTAATCTAACTAACATGATGTTTAACTGTATAATAAAAACAAGAACCATCAGTCAAACTACAAACTTCTCCAACATATTTGAAAGCAAATGGAAGGTCCAAGAATCACACAAACCAAAAGAATGAAAACAAATCAAAAACATCATTGAATTCATGAAAAAGAACGTACAAACTACAGATCCAGAAACATATTATATGGGAAAGCCGATAATATAATGAAAAACACAATAAAACGATTCAAAGGATTTCTTCATAGATCGTCACTGCTATTCTTTGAACTTTGATAGCAAGGATAACTTGTCCAACATATGCATTTGCAGAAGTCAACACCAGCAAACTGTGTGTCTAGAAAAATCTAGGGACGATGGCAAACTCGTGGAGAAAGATTCGTATTGATTTACGGGTGAAAATGAACCACACCTTGTGTCTCTTCAAGATTTTCAGCTGTCGGGATATGATAAATCTACCATATCGTCCAAAGAAAGAAAACTTCTCGGCTATCTCCACCAATTTTTCCAAATGGAGAAATGCGAATAAGCACAATTTCGTCCGCTTCAAAAGCATTGAAAATTGTCTATTACCACAATCTCCAACTGGTTCTTCTTCCACTGCAAAAAAATAACTCTCTCGAATAGGGTATGCTGTTAATTGCGGAGTGGACAATCCTGGATTTTCTGGAATTATCGACTGTGATTCTTAGGGTTCTTCTTTCAGTGAGTTAAGCTGAAAGAGAAAACATTTAGGGTGAGGGAGAAAGAGAGATGGAGATTTTCAATTTTGAACTTTTTTGTTCAGAAACATGAAAAAATTAAATTTTGCACCTAACATAAAGTAGATTTTTGTAAAGAATACATATTATAACAATATATGATATCTTAGTGAATCTACCTAAAATATTTTGCCAACTCTTTATCGTTTGTCAACAAGCTTAGAGTATAGGGGTATCAAAGTCATATTTGATTTGTTACAGTGTTCGAATAGTTGGATTTTGTATTTTACTAATATGCCAAAACTGTGTTGGCATGGACACTAATTTCTCTATATTATAAAGAAATAATAAAATATTAATTATTTAAAGAAATAACAGCAGACAAATTTAAACGAGATGCTTAAACATTTTTTCTGTTATTTTTCATGTTTATTGTGTTTTATGAATTGCTTTTCTTTAAATAACTATTGTTGTAAAAAAATCGACAATTATCGAATAATCAATGTATTTTTCTGAAAAGAGAAGAAAATATGAACCTTTGTGTGAAACAACAATAAGAAGCTGACACATGTCCGAAAGAATAAAAATAATAATAATATTACTTTTTCTTCTACTTATGACCTCTTCGTCTCTCATCAGAGAACACTTCGCTCCTCCTCCTTTCGGTATGTCCCTCAATTTTTTTTCTCTTTCTCCGCCGCTCTATGATTTTCCTCATTCCTATTTTCTCGGAAATGGTTCAGGCACTAGAGCTGCTCTGATTCTAGGGTTTTTGAAATCCCAAACTTGTTTGTGTAAAGCCCTTAGATTTGTCGGAAGCTGTTGTGCTTCGTTCCTTTCATCTAGGGTTCTTGATTTACACTCAAAAGACGAAACCTTTTTATAGATTGAGAGGTTAACAACAGATTCACTATTGTTGTAGATCTATAAAGTCTCTTTTGTTTCTGCTTTGTTCCTTTCATATAGGCTTCTTAGGTTTTGTTTTGTTTTGTTTTGTTTTGTTTTGTAGGTGTGTGTGACTGTTTGTATTCTCTCAAACAATTCTTTTTCAAATGGGAGACTCTGAAAACGCTCAGCCACCTTCTAAAAAGAGAGGTGCTTTGAAGCAGCTCTCTCGTGAGAATCCAGATGATGATGATGATACTGCTGAATTTGAGAGTGGGACTTTCAAGAAAGCCAGTGATGAGGTTTTGGCTAGTAGGAGAATCGTCAGAATCAAGCGCAAAGAGCCTTCTGCTGCTGCACCTCCCGCACCAACAACCAATCCCTTTGCTGGAATTCAACTGCTCCCTACTACTGCACCTGCTTCAACTCCAGCTCAAGCCGTAGTTGAAGACAATCAAAAGCAAACTGATGACGATGATGAAGTTGACAGTAAGAAGGTTGATGATGTCAAAGACTCT
>MU106600.1:0-19636 GCA_012274485.2 Sinapis alba
CTCCATGAAGTTAAATAAATCTCATAGGAGTTATGTTGAAGAATTTATTCCACTTTCTAATGAGGATATCCATGTTTAGCCCTTTTGGACATATGGCAAGTTCTTCAAGCTTCTAATCAAACCAGGATGAATCAATATGTAAGAAGCTTGATTTGGAACCATTAATCAGTGGAGACACTCCTTGAAATTGAATAAATCTCATAGGAGTTTTGTTGAAGAAGTTATTCCACTTTCTAATAAGGATATCCATGTTTAGCCCTTTTAGACATATGGCAAGTTATTCAATCTTCTAATAGAAACATGATGAATTAATATGTAAGAAGCTTGATTTGGAACCATTAATCAGTATAGAGACTCCATGAGTTGAATAAATCTCATAGCAGTTATGTTGAAGAAGTTATTCCACTTACTAATCAGGATATCCATGTTTAGCCCTTTTGGACATATGACAAGTTCTTCAAGCTTCTAATCAAACCAGGATGAATCAATATATAAGAAGCTTGATTTGGAACCATTAATCAGTGTAGAGACTTCATAAAGTTGAATAAATCTCATAGGAGTTATGTTGAAGAAGTTATTCCACTTTCTAATGAGGATATCCATGTTTAGCCCTTTTGGACATATGACAAGTTCATCAAACTTCTAATCAAACCAGGATGAATCAATATATAAGAAGCTTGATTTGGAACCATTAATCAGTGTAGAGACTCCATGAAGTTGAATAAATCTCACAGGAGTTATGTTGAAGGAGTTATTCAACTTTCTAATGAGGATATCCATGTTTAACCCTTTTAGACATATGGCAAGTTATTCAATCTTCTAATCGAAACAAGATGAATCAATATGTAAGAAGCTTGATTTGAAACCATTAATCAGTGTAGAGACTCCATGAAGTTGAATAAATCTCATAGGAGTTATGTTGAAGAAGTTAATCCACTTTTTATTGAGGATATCCATGTTTAGCCCTTTTGGACATATGACTAGTTCTCCAAGCTTCTAATCAAACCAGAATGAATCAATATGTAAGAAGCTTGATTTGGAACCTTTAATCAGTGTAGAGACTCCATGAAGTTGAATAAATCTCATAGGAGTTATGTTGAAGAAGTTATTCCACTTTCTAATGAGGATATCCATGTTTAGCCCTTTTGGACATATGACAAGTTCTTCAAGCTTCTAATCAAACCAGGATGAAAAAATATGTAAGAAGCTAGATTTGGAACCGTTAATCAGTGTAGAGACTCCATGAAGTTGAATAAATCTCAAAGAAGTTATATTGAAGAAGTTATTCCACTTTCTAATGAGGATATCCATGTTAGCCCTTTTAGACATATGGCAAGTTCTTCAAGCTACTAATGGAACCATGATGAATCAATATGTACGAAGCTTGATTTGGAACCATTAATCAGTGTAGAGACTCCATGAAGTTAAATAAATCTCATAGGAGTTATGTTGAAGAATTTATTCCACTTTCTAATGAGGATATCCATGTTTAGCCCTTTTGGACATATGGCAAGTTCTTCAAGCTTCTAATCAAACCAGGATGAATCAATATGTAAGAAGCTTGATTTGGAACCATTAATCAGTGGACACACTCCTTGAAATTAAATAAATCTCATAGGAGTTTTGTTGAAGAAGTTATTCCACTTTCTAATAAGGATATCCATGTTTAGCCCTTTTAGACATATGGCAAGTTATTCAATCTTCTAATCGAAACATGATGAATTAATATGTAAGAAGCTTGATTTGGAACCATTAATCAGTATAGAGACTCCATGAAGTTGAATAAATCTCATAGGAGTTATGTTGAAGAAGTTATTCCACTTACTAATCAGGATATCCATGTTTAGCCCTTTTGAACATATGACAAGTTCTTCAAGCTTCTAATCAAACCAGGATGAATCAATATATAAGAAGCTTGATTTGGAACCATTAATCAGTGTAGAGACTCCATGAAGTTGAATAAATCTTATAGGAGTTATGTTGAAGAAGTTATTCCACTTTCTAATGAGGATATCCATTTTTAGCCCTTTTGGACATATGACAAGTTCTTCAAGCTTCTAATCAAACCAGGATGACTAAATATGTAAGAAGCTTGATTTGGAACCATTAATCAGTGTAGAGACTCCATGAAGTTATATAAATCTCATAGGAGTTATATTGAAGAAATTATTCCACTTTCTAATGAGGATATCCATGTTAGCCCTTTTAGACATATGACAAGTTCTTCAAGCTACTAATGGAACCATGATGAATCAATATGTACGAAGCTTGATTTGGAACCATTAATCAGTGCAGAGACTCCATGAAGTTGAATAAATCTCATAGGAGTTATGTTGAAGAAGTTATTCCACTTTCTAATGAGGATATCCATGTTTGGCCCTTTTGGATATATGGCAAGTTCTTCAAGCTTCTAATCAAACCAGGATGAATCAATATGTAAGAAGCTTGATTTGGAACCATTAATCAGTGGAGGAACTCCTTGAAATTGAATAAATCTCATAGGAGTTTTGTTGAAGAAGTTATTCCACTTTCTAATGAGGATATCCATGTTTAGCCCTTTTAGACATATGGCATGTTATTCAATCTTCTAATCGAAACAGGATAAATTAATATGTAAGAAGCTTGATTTGGAACCATTAATCAGTGTAGAGACTTCATGAAGTTGAATAAATCTCATAGGAGTTATGTTGAAGAAGTTATTCCACTTTCTAATGAGGATATCCATGTTTAGCCCTTTTGGACATATGACAAGTTCTTCAAACTTCTAATCAAACCAGGATGAATCAATAAATAAGAAGCTTGATTTGGAACCATTAATCAGTGTAGAGACTCCCTGAAGTTGAATAAATCTCATAGGAGTTATGTTAAAGAAGTTATTCCACTTTCTAATGAGGATATCCATGTTTAACCCTTTTAGACATATGGCAAGTTGTTCA
The DNA here is from genome assembly GCA_012274485.2 of Sinapis alba. NCBI lineage: Eukaryota > Viridiplantae > Streptophyta > Magnoliopsida > Brassicales > Brassicaceae > Sinapis > Sinapis alba. The sequence goes on from MU106600.1 coordinate 2,937, forward strand.
ATCTTCTAATCGAAACAGGATGAATCAATATGTAAGAAGCTTGATTTGGAACCATTACTCAGTGTAGAGACTCCATGAAGTTGAATAAATCTCATTGGAGTTATGTTAAAGAAGTTATTCCACTTTCTAATGAGGATATCCATGTTTAGCCCTTTTGGATATATGGCAAGTTCTTCAAGCTTCTAATCAAACAAGGATGAATCAATATGTAAGAAGCTTGATTTGGAACCATTAATCAGTGGATGGACTCCTTGAAATTGAATAAATCTCATAGGAGTTTTGTTAAAGAAGTTATTCCACTTTCTAATGAGGATATCCATGTTTAGCCCTTTTGGATATATGGCAAGTTCTTCAAGCTTCTAATCAAACCAGGATGAATCAATATGTAAGAAGCTTGATTTGGAACCATTAATCAGTGGATGGACTCCTTGAAATTGAATAAATCTCATAGGAGTTTTGTTGAAGAAGTTATTCCACTTTCTAATGAGGATATCCATGTTTAGCCCTTTTAGACATATGGCATGTTATTCAATCTTCTACTCGAAACATGATAAATTTATATGTAAGAAGCTTGATTTGGAACCATTAATCAGTGTAGAGACTTCATGAAGTTGAATAAATCTCATAGGAGTTATGTTGAAGAAGTTATTCCACTTTCTAATGAGGATATCCATGTTTAGCCCTTTTGGACATATGACAAGTTCTTCAAATTTCTAATCAAACCAGGATGAATCAATATGTACGAAGCTTGATTTGGAACCATTAATCAGTGTAGAGACTCCATGAAGTTAAATAAATTTCATAGGAGTTATTGTAACGGCCCGGTTCCAATAAACCGGTTTGGTTTTGTTTCTACTAATTATTATTCCAAACCATTTAGTAAACCAAGCCATGTGAATAACCGTACATATATATATATATATATCTTCTTCTTCTCGTAACCTAAAAGTCATGCGCCGTATGGAGAGGAGATGTTGTGATTTCTCCTGGAAACCATGCCATGATCCATTCGTTTCTTGATCTCTTACCCATCCCTCTTGCTCATCACTCTTGTGTCACTTCACGTCTTCTTGTGTGTGTGTATTCTATCGGAGAAGACGCAATGAGATGAAACCACCATCGGCGATCATCACCATCACCACCCACCATCGGAGGAGCAGCTCCTGCCATCACACCCCTTGTTCTGTGTCGTCACGTCCATGGCGTTGACGTTACATGTAGGATTCGTGAGGTGGGGAGCATGCGCGAGAGAGGTCGTGAAGGTTAAGTGTCTCATTCCTTGTTTCTTGTGCCACAAGCTTCCCTATCATCTCATTTGATCCATTGTTTGTCACCTTTATCAACCGCTTATGGTTTTGGTTGGTAATCTGCAATTTGTCTTTATTGGATGGTTAAGTGATCTTGTGTCTCTTTCCAGCCTTGCCATCTTGAAGTGAATTTGTTCTTGGGCTTGAAGCAATTATGATCGTGTCCCTTTTATGCCAAGACTAGCCGTGTACTATTTGTTCCAGAGTATTTCTGATCCACTACCTGTTTTCGATATTAACCAAGGTGAGGGTTACTCCGTTTAAATCCCGTACTAGTTTAGTACTGCTATTATGAAAAGTCTAGATTCGAAACATGATCAGTCTCTATGAATCGAGTCTTGTTTGAATTTATTGTTATTGTTTGTTAAACCGGAATAGGATAATAGAGGATTCAACTATTGTGTGAATTGATTGATGTTAAGAACGGTTACATATATATATATATATACATAGTTATGAGTAGGGACTATGTGATGGGGCGTGAGTTCGGAGCTGTCCGAGCTTCGACGCTACGGTACGATATGGGCGTGAGTTCAGAGACGTTTGAGCTTCGACGCTAATGTGTGGGGGGTGGTGCAGAGACGTTTGCATTCGACGCTACGGTGGGCGGGGGTACAGAGACAGACTGTACTAGCGACGCTACGAGTATATGTATTTATCCCTATGTGGAAATGCGTGGTGCAGAGAGTAGCTATGTGCTATTAGCGCATTGATTGTTGTTTGGTGAGGTGTACTAGACACCGTGTTTGTTTCATGCTAGAGCTAGGCGTACATAGTCGTAGTACTATGTACTGAGTCAGTGGTTTGCGGTTTAGCATCCCATACCTCACTGAGTGACTCCCCTGTTACTCACCCCTCCTTTCCCTCGCAGGTGAGTATGACGAGTAGTCGGATAGCTGGACGGTTCATCGTGTTTTATTACGGTTTTAGTTGTTGTTTTATACAAGCTTTCATTACGGTTTATTTTAGTTATTAAAATTTAAAAATGATTTCACTTACGTTTATTTTATTTAATGTTTAAATATTTTATTTGACTTTAAATAATTCGGTTTAATTTGATATTTTACTAGAAGTAACACGCCGTTCTCGAGAGAGGAGGAGACGGGTGTTACAGTTATGTTGAAGAATTTATTCTAATTTTTAATGAGGATATCCATGTTTAGCCCTTTTGGACATATGACAAGTTCTTCAAGCTTCTAATCAAACCAGGATGAATCAATATGTAAGAAGCTTGATTTGGAACCATTAATTAGTGTAGAGACTCCATGAAGTTGAATAAATCTCATAGGAGTTATGTTGAAGAAGTTATTCCACTTTCTAATGAGGATATCCATGTTTAGCCCTTTTGGACATATGACAGGTTCTTAAAGCTTCTAATGAAACCAGGATGAAAAAATATGTAATAAGCTTGATTTGGAACCAATAATCAGTGTAGAGACTCCATGAAGTTGAATAAATCTCATAGAAGTTATATTGAAGAAGTTATTCCACTTTCTAATGAGGATATCCAAGCTAGCCTTTTTAGACATATGGCAAGTTCTTCAAGCTACTAATGGAACCATGATGAATCAATATGTACGAAGCTTGATTTGGAAACATTAATCAGTGTAGAGACTCCATGAAATTGAATAAATCTCATAGGAGTTATGTTTAAGAAGTTATTCTACTTTCTAATGAGGATATCCATGTTTAGCACTTTTAGACATATGACAAGTTATTCAATCTTCTAATCGAAACAGGATGAATAAATATGTAAGAATCTTGATTTGGAACCATTAATCAGTGTAGAGACTCCATGAAGTTGAATAAATCTCATAGGAGTTATGTTGAAGAAGTTATTTCGCTTTGTAATGAGGATATCCATGTTTAGCCGTTTTGGACTTATGGAAGTTCTTCAAGCTTCTAATCAAACCAGGATGAATCAATATGTAAGAATCTTGATTTAGAACCATTAATCAATGTAGAGACGCCATGAAGTTGAATAAATCTCATCGGAGTTATGTTGAAGAAGTTATTCCACTTTCTAATCATGATATCCATGTCTAGCCCTTTTGGACATATGACAAGTTCTTCAAGCTTCTAATCAAACCAGTATGAATCAATATGTAAGAAGCTTGATTTGGAACCATTAATCAGTGTAGAGACTCGATGAAGTTGAATAAATATCATAGGAGTTATGTTGAAGAAGTTATTCCACTTTCTAATGAGGATATCCATGTTTAGCTCTTTTGGACATATGCCAAGATCTTCAAGCTTCTCATCAAACCAGCATGAAACTATACGTACGAAGCTTGATTTGGAACCATTAATCAGTGTAGACACTCCATGAAGTTGAATAAATCTCATAGGAGTTATATTGAAGAAGTTATTCCACTTTTTAATGAGGCTATCCATGTTTAGCCCTTTTGGACATATGACAAGTTCTTCAAGCTTCTAATCAAACCAGGATGAATCAATATGTAAGAAGCTTGATTTGGAACCATTAATCAGTGTAGAGACTCCATGAAGTTGAATAAATCTCATAGGAGTTATGTTGAAGAAGTTATTCCACTTTCTAATGACGATATCCATGTTTAGCCCTTTTGGACATATGTCAAGTTCTTCACGCTTCTAATCAAACCAGGATGAATCAATATGTAAGAATCTTGATTTGGAACCATTAATCAGTGTAGATACTTCATGAAGTTGAATAAATATCATAGGAGTTATGTTGAAGAAGTTATTCCACTTTCTAATGAGGATATCCATGTTTAGCCCTTTTGGACATATGACAAGTTCTTCAAGCTTCTAATCAAACCAGGATGAATCAATATGTAAGAAGCTTGATTTGGAACCATTAATCAGTTTAGAGACTTCATGAAGTTTAATAAATCTTATAGGAGTTATGTTGAAGAAGTTATTCCACTTTCTAATGAGGATATCCATGTTTAGCCCTTTTGGACATATGGCAAGTTCTTCAAGCTTCTAATCAAACCAAGATGAATCAATATGTAAGAAGCTTGATTTGGAACCATTAATCAGTTGAGAGATTCCTTGAAATTGAATAAATCTCATAGGAGTTTTGTTGAAGAAGTTATTCCACTTTCTAATAAGAATATCCATGATTAGCCCTTTTGGACATATGGCAAGTTCTTCAAGCTTCTAATCAAACCAGGATGAATCAATATGTAAGAAGCTTGATTTGGAACCATTAATCAGTGGAGAGACTCCTTGAAATTGAATAAATCTCATAGGAGTTATGTTGAAGAAGTTATTCCACTTTCTAATGAGGATATCCAAGTTTAACCCTTTTAGACATATGGAAAGTTATTCAATCTTCTAATCGAAACAGGATGAATCAATATGTAAGAAGCTTGATTTGGAACCATTAATCAGTGTAGAGACTCCATAAAGTTGAATAAATCTCATAGGAGTTATGTTGAAGAAGTTATTCCACTTCTTAATGAGGATATCCATGTTTAGCCCATTTGGACATATGACAAGTTCTTCAAGCTTCTAATCAAACCAGGATGAATCAATATGTAAGAAGCATGATTTGGAACCATTAATCAGTTTAGAGACTTCATGAAGTTGAATAAATCTTATAGGAGTTATGTTGAAGAAGTTATTCCACTTTCTAATGAGGATATCCATGTTTAGCCCTTTTGGACATATGGCAAGTTCTTCAAGCTTCTAATCAAACCAAGATGAATCAATATGTAAGAAGCTTGATTTGGAACCATTAATCAGTTGAGAGATTCCTTGAAATTGAATAAATCTCATAGGAGTTTTGTTGAAGAAGTTATTCCACTTTCTAATGAGAATATCCATGTTTAGCCCTTTTGGACATATGGCAAGTTCTTCAAGCTTCTAATCAAACCAGGATGAATCAATATGTAAGAAGCTTGATTTGGAACCATTAATCAGTGGAGAGACTCCTTGAAATTGAATAAATCTCATAGGAGTTATGTTGAAGAAGTTATTCCACTTTCTAATGAGGATATCCAAGTTTAACCCTTTTAGACATATGGAAAGTTATTCAATCATCTAATCGAAACAGGATGAATCAATATGTAAGAAGCTTGATTTGGAACCATTAATCAGTGTAGAGACTCCATAAAGTTGAATAAATCTCATAGGAGTTATGTTGAAGAAGTTATTCCACTTTTTAATGAGGATATCCATGTTTAGCCCAGTTGGACATATGACAAGTTCTTCAATCTTCTAATCAAACCAGGATGAATCAATATGTAAGAAGCTTGATTTGGAACCATAAATCAGTGTAGAGACTTCATGAAGTTGAATAAATCTCATAGAAGTTATATTGAAGAAGTTATTCCACTTTCTAATGAGGATATCAGTGTTAGCCCTTTTAGACATATGGCAAGTTCTTCAAGCTACTAATGGAACCATGATGAATCAATATGTACGAAGCTTGATTTGGAACCATTAATCAGTGCAGAGACTCCATGAAGTTGAATAAATCTTATAGGAGTTATGTTGAAGAAGTTATTCCACTTTCTAATGAGGATATCCATGTTTAGCCCTTTTGGACATATGACAAGTTCTTCAAGCTTCTAATCAAACCAGGATGAATAAATATGTACTAAGCTTGATTTGGAACCATTTATCAGTGTAGAGACTCAATGAAGTTGAATAAATCTCATAGGAGTTATGTTGAAGAAGATATTCCGCTTTGTAATGAGGATATCCATGTTTAGCCGTTTTGGACTTATGGAAGTTCTTCAAGCTTCTAATCAAACCAGGATGAATCAATATGTAAGAATCTTGATTTAGAACCATTAGTCAGTGTAGAGACGCCATGAAGTTGAATAAATCTCATCGGAGTTATGTTGAAGAAGTTATTCCACTTTCTAATCATGATATCCATGTCTAGCCCTTTTGGACATATGACAAGTTCTTCAAGCTTCTAATCAAACCAGTATGAATCAATATGTAAGAAGCTTGATTTGGAACCATTAATCAATGTAGAGACTCCATGAAGTTAAATAAATATCATAGGAGTTATGCTGAAGAAGTTATTCCACTTTCTAATGAGGATATCCATGTTTAGCTCTTTTGGACATATGCCAAGATCTTCAAGCTTCTCATCAAACCAGCATGAAACTATACGTACGAAGCTTGATTTGGAACCATTAATCAGTGTAGACGCTCCATGAAGTTGAATAAATCTCATAGGAGTTATATTGAAGAAGTTATTCCACTTTTTAATGAGGCTATCCATGTTTAGCCCTTTTGGACATATGACAAGTTCTTCAAGCTTCTAATCAAACCAGGATGAATCAATATGTAAGAAGCTTGATTTGGAACCATTAATCAGTGTAGAGACTCCATGAAGTTGAATAAATCTCATATGAGTTATGTTGAAGAAGTTATTCCACTTTCTAATGACGATATCCATGTTTAGCCCTTTTGGACATATGTCAAGTTCTTCACGCTTCTAATCAAACCAGGATGAATCAATATGTAAGAATCTTGATTTGGAACCATTAATCAGTGTAGATACTTCATGAAGTTGAATAAATATCATAGGAGTTATGTTGAAGAAGTTATTCCACTTTCTAATGAGGATATCCATGTTTAGCCCTTTTGGACATATGACAAGTTCTTCAAGCTTCTAATCAAACCAGGATGAATCAATATGTAAGAAGCTTGATTTGGAACCATTAATCAGTGTAGAGACTTCATGAAGTTGAATAAATCTTATAGGAGTTATGTTGAAGAAGTTATTCCACTTTCTAATGAGGATATCCATGTTTAGCCCTTTTGGACTTATAGCAAGTTCTTCAAGCTTCTAATCAAACCAAGATGAATCAATATGTAAGAAGCTTGATTTGGAACCATTAATCAGTTGAGAGATTCCTTGAAATTGAATAAATCTCATAGGAGTTTTGTTGAAGAAGTTATTCCACTTTCTAATGAGAATATCCATGTTTAGCCCTTTTGGACATATGACAAGTTCTTCAAGCTTCTAATCAAACCAGGATGAATCAATATGTAAGAAGCTTGATTTGGAACCATTAATCAGTGGAGAGACTCCTTGAAATTGAATAAATCTCATAGGAGTTATGTTGAATAAGTTATTCTACTTTCTAATGAGGATATCCATGTTTAACCCTTTTAGACATATGGAAAGTTATTCAATCTTCTAATCGAAACAGGATGAATCAATATGTAAGAAGCTTGATTTGGAACCATTAATCAGTGTAGAGACTCCATAAAGTTGAATAAATCTCATAGGAGTTATGTTGAAGAAGTTATTCCACTTTTTAATGAGGATATCCATGTTTAGCCCATTTGGACATATGACAAGTTATTCAATCTTCTAATCAAACCAGGATGAATCAATATGTAAGAAGCTTGATTTGGAACCATTAATCAGTGTAGAGACTTCATGAAGTTGAATAAATCTCATAGAAGTTATATTGAAGAAGTTATTCCGCTTTCTAATGAGGATATCCATGTTAGCCCTTTTAGACATGTGGTAAGTTCTTCAAGCTACTAATGGAACCATGATGAATCAATATGTACAAAGCTTGATTTGGAACCATTAATCAGTGCAGAGACTCCATGAAGTTGAATAAATCTTATAGGAGTTATGTTGAAGAAGTTATTCCACTTTCTAATGAGGATATCCATGTTTAGCCCTTTTGGATATATGACAAGTTCTTCAAGCTTCTAATCAAACCAGGATGAATAAATATGTACGAAGCTTGATTTGGAACCATTTATCAGTGTAGAGACTCCATGAAGTTGAACAAATCTCATAGGAGTTTTGTTGAAGAACTTATTCCACTTCCTAATGAAGATATCCATGTTTAGCCTCTTGGACATATGACAAGTTCTTCAAGCTTCTAATCAAACCAGGATGAATCAATATGTAAGAAGCTTGATTTGGAACCATTAATCAGTGTAGAGACACCATGAAGTTGAATAAATCTCATTGGAGTTATGTTGAAGAAGTTATTCCACTTTCTAATGAGGATATCCATGTTTAACCCTTTTAGACATATGGAAAGTTATTCAATCTTCTAATCGAAACAGGATGAATCAATATGTAAGAAGCTTGATTTGGAACCATTAATCAGTGTAGAGACTCCATGAAGTTGAATAAATCTCATAGGAGTTATGTTGAAGAAGTTATTCCACTTTTTAATGAGGATATCCATGTTTAGCCCATTTGGACATATGACAAGTTCTTCAATCTTCTAATCAAACCAGGATGAATCAATATGTAAGAAGCTTGATTTGGAGCCATTAATCAGTGTAGAGACTCCATGAAGTTGAATAAATCTCATAGGAGTTATGTTGAAGAAGTTATTCCACTTTCTAATGAGGATATCCATGTTTACCCTTTTTGGACATATGACAAGTTCTTCAAGCTTCTAATCAAACCAGGATGAATCAATATGTAAGAAGCTTGATTTGGAACCATTAATCAGAGGAGAGACTCCTTGAAATTGAATAAATCTCATAGGAGTTATGTTGAATAAGTTATTCTACTTTCTAATGAGGATATCCATGTTTAACCCTTTTAGACATATGGAAAGTTATTCAATCTTCTAATCGAAACAGGATGAATCAATATGTAAGAAACTTGATTTGGAACCATTAATCAGTGTAGAGACTCCATAAAGTTGAATAAATCTCATAGGAGTTATGTTGAAGAAGTTATTCCACTTTTTAATGAGGATATCCATGTTTAGCCCATTTGGACATATGACAAGTTATTCAATCTTCTAATCAAACCAGGATGAATCAATATGTAAGAAGCTTGATTTGGAACCATTAATCAGTGTAGAGACTTCATGAAGTTGAATAAATCTCATAGAAGTTATATTGAAGAAGTTATTCCACTTTCTAATGAGGATATCCATGTTAGCCCTTTTAGACATGTGGTAAGTTCTTCAAGCTACTAATGGAACCATGATGAATCAATATGTACGAAGCTTGATTTGGAACCATTAATCAGTGCAGAGACTCCATGAAGTTGAATAAATCTTATAGGAGTTATGTTGAAGAAGTTATTCCACTTTCTAATGAGGATATCCATGTTTAGCCCTTTTGGACATATGACAAGTTCTTCAAGCTTCTAATCAAACCAGGATGAATAAATATGTACAAAGCTTGATTTGGAACCATTTATCAGTGTAGAGACTCCATGAAGTTGAACAAATCTCATAGGAGTTTTGTTGAAGAACTTATTCCACTTCCTAATGAGGATATCCATGTTTAGCCTCTTGGACATATGACAAGTTCTTCAAGCTTCTAATCAAACCAGGATGAATCAATATGTAAGAAGCTTGATTTGGAACCATTAATCAGTGTAGAGACACCATGAAGTTGAATAAATCTCATAGGAGTTATGTTGAAGAAGTTATTCCACTTTCTAATGAGGATATCCATGTTTAACCCTTTTAGACATATGGAAAGTTATTCAATCTTCTAATCGAAACAGGATGAATAAATATGTAAGAAGCTTGATTTGGAACCATTAATCAGTGTAGAGACTCCATGAAGTTGAATAAATCTCATAGGAGTTATGTTGAAGAAGTTATTCCACTTTTTAATGAGGATATCCATGTTTAGCCCATTTGGACATATGACAAGTTCTTCAATCTTCTAATCAAACCAGGATGAATCAATATGTAAGAAGCTTGATTTGGAGCCATTAATCAGTGTAGAGACTCCATGAAGTTGAATAAATCTCATAGGAGTTATGTTGAAGAAGTTATTCCACTTTCTAATGAGGATATCCATGTTTACCCTTTTTGGACATATGACAAGTTCTTCAAGCTTCTAATCAAACCAGGATGAAAAAATATGTAAGAAGCTTGATTTGGAACCATTAATCAGTGTAGAGACTCCATGAAGTTGAATAAATCTCATAGGAGTTATATTGAAGATGTTATTCCACTTTCTAATGAGGATATCCATGTTAGCCATTTTAGACAAATGGCAAGTTCTTCAAGCTACTAAAGGAACCATGATGAATCAATATGTACGAATCTTGATTTGGAACCATTAATCAGTTCAGAGACTCCATGAAGTTGGCTATGTTAATGGCCACTCCCTCATATTGATTACCTCTCTTTATTAAGTTTATAAATGGCTAAACTGAAACCTCTTCACTTCCCCTATATACAACAACACAACAAACATTTCATATACCATAAGAAGAAACATTACTTCAATTTTTAGTCTCGATTTATTTATCTTTTTCTTAATACTTTGAAGTAATGTTTTCCTTATCAAATACTAGTATTTCAAAATATTTGTATACAAGTTCATTTGCATATATTAACATATGTATATGTTATATCATGACAGCCAATTTACGAAAAAGGAAAAATCTGAAGCGAGCATAAAGATAACATTTCATGGTCACTTCACTTCTACTCCTATATGGCTATATCTATACGGAAAAGAGAAGAAAAATAATTGTTTATGTATTCTTTTGTTACTTAGATAAGATTATTTATTATCATAAACAAAGTAATTATTTAGTTTTAGTTCAATTAACGTAAAGGTACATGATATTTTGTAGCAACAAAATCTGAATATTATGATTTTTAGATAGTATTTTGTATATATTTTTGTTACTCCATATTATTGTATATCAAAAACATTCACAAATTTCATATCAATAACATTGTCCACAAAGCAATTTTGGATAATAATGAAGACTTTATTTTTAAATAATATTAATAACTAGACTTTGTTCACATCATAATAATTTTTTTAATTTACTGTTAACAAGTATTAAATGTATATGTTAGTATTAAGCTACATTAATAAGATATTCAAAAAATTGTAATACTTCATCTGTATCATTTTAAGTGGATTTTAAGTTTTTTCACAAAAATTAAGAAATACAAAATTTTATGTAATTTATTATGGTTACATAAAAATAGCATTAAATAACATTAGTTCAACTAATAAAAATAATATGCAGTATTTTGTTATTGGTCATAATTTCACGTGACATTAAATTTTATCTAGAAAAATGAGAACACCACTTATTTTGAAACAAAACCAAAATCCTTAAAAACCAGTTAATTTGATACGGAGGGAATATGAAATAGTTTTCTTAATTAACGAATATATATTATTTTATTTTAAATACTAAAATGTTCGGGGTCGAAACCCGTAATCCTCCAGACCCAAAATTATAAATTAATCATGTAATATTAATTTCGTTCGAACGGTCTTTCTAACTACCAAATAATAATATAAATAATTTGCCCTGAGAAAAAAAATTAAATGGTCAGTTAATCATGGTAACTAAAACATATGTAGCTATACAAAATTACATGACGAAAGAAACTAACAACTACAAGCCAAAAAAAGAAACAAACTCATAGTTAAACTACTTTTAAACATGTACATGTGAAACATAATATTTACATTGCAAAACATGTATTTAACTCATATAAAACTATATTATAGCTCAACGATGCTGAAACATACACTATAGAACACCCAAATATTTCTATCAAGGAGCTGCAAAGCATAAGTAATAGGTGACATAAAGTTGACATAGTAACAAGTAATTATCACCAAATACAAACTTAAAAGTGTAATAATACTGATTAATAACTCTTATTTACAAGGAAACTTTAACTTGCTTCATTATTGGCCACACATCTATTACAATTACAAGGAAGCTATTAATCGAAAACGTAAAGAAGAATACTATGAAGCTATTGCTCGCTTGATTATTGGCCTTCAGAAAAAGAATAAGAGGGAACTTCAATCTATGAGTTCGAGGTAAATTTCTCATCAACAACTCAGAAGATTATCACCAAGAAAACACACTTAAGAACAATTTTTCTCATTTTCCAAACTGGCTATGTATTATTTTAATTCTGTTTTAATATTGAACAGATTAATACGAGAAAATAAAGATGAATGCAATATAAAAACAACAAAAATCAGAGCATGTTTTTACTCTTATACTATATTTTATACACTAAATAGTTTATAAAATAAATTCTACCGAATTTGAATTTTCACACAATAAAATCATTAGTAAAATTTAAATAGTAATTATCTGCGCGTAGCGCGGAAGAGGACCTAGTCCTCATTAAAAAGTGGAATAACTTCTTCAACATAACTCCTATAAGATTTATTCAACTTCATGGAGTCTCTACACTGATTAATGGTTCCAAATAATTCTTCTTACATATTGATTCATCCTGTTTCGATTAGAAGATTGAATAACTTGCCATATGTCTAAAAGGGCTAAACATGGATATCCTCATTAGAAAGTGGAATAACTTCTTCAACATAACTCCTATGAGATTTATTCAACTTCATGGAGTCTCTACACTGATTAATGGCTCCAAATCAAGCTTCTTACATATTAATTCATCCTGGTTTGATTAGAAGCTTGAAGAACTTGTCATACGTCCAAAAGGGCTAAACATGGATATCCTCCTTAGAAAGTGGAATAACTTATTCAACATAACTCCTATGAGATTTATTCAACTTCATGGAGGCTATACACTTATTAATGGTTCCAAAACAAGCTTCTTACATATTGATTCATCCTGGTTTGATTAGAAGCATGAAGAACTTGTCATATGTCCAAAATGGCTAAACATGGATATCCTCATTAGAAAGTGGAATAACTTCTTCAACAAAACTCCTATGAGATTTATTCAACTTCATGGAGTCTCTACACTGATTAATGGTTCCAAATCAAGCTTCTTACATAATGATTCATCCTGGTTTGATTAGAAGCTTGAAGAACTTGTCATATGTCGAAAAGGGCTAAACATAGATATCCTCATTAAAAACTGGAATAACTTCTTCAACATAACTCCTATAAGATTTATTCAACTTTATGGAGTCTCTACACTGATTAATGGTTCCAAATTAATCTTCTTACATATTGATTCATCCTGTTTCGATTAGAAGATTGAATAACTTGCCATATGTCTAAAAGGGCTAAACATGGATATCCTCATTAGAAAGTGGAATAACTTCTTCAACATAACTCCTATGAGATTTATTCAACTTCATGGAGTCTCTACACTGATAAATGATTCCAAATCAAGTTTCTTACATATTGATTCATCCTGGTTTTATTAGAAGCTTGAAGAAGTTGTCATATGTCCAAAATGGCTAAACATGGATATCCTCTTTAGAAAGTAGAATAACTTCTTCAACATAACTCCTATGAGATTTATTCAACTTCATGGAGTCTCTATACTGATTAATGGTTTCAAATAAAGCTTCTTAAATATTGATTCATCCTGTTTCGATTAGAAGATTGAATAACTTGCAATATGTCTAAAAGGGCTAAACATGGATATCCTCATTAGAAAGTGGAATAACTTCTTCAACAAAACTCCTATGAGATTTATTCAATTTCAAGGAGTCTCTACACTGATTAATGGTACCAAATCGAGCTTCTTACATATTGATTCATCCTGGTTTGATTAGAAGCTTGAAGAACTTGCCATATGTCCAAAAGGGCTAAACATGGATATCCTCATTAGAAAGTGGAATAACTTCTTCAACAAAACTCCTATGAGATTTGTTCAACTTCATGGAGTCTCTACACTGATTATTGGTTCCAAATCAAGCTTCGTACATATTTATTCATCATGGTTTGATTAGAAGCGTGAAGAACTTGTCATATGTTCAAAAGGGCTAAACATGGATATCCTCATTAGAAAGTGGATCAACTTCTTCAACATAACTCCTATGAGATTTATTTAACTTCATGGAGTCTCTACACTGATTAATGGTTACAAATCAAGCTTCTTACATATTGATTCATCATGGTTTGATTAGAAGCTTGAAGAACTTGTCATATATCCAAAAGGGCTAAACATGGATATCCTCAATTGAAAGTGGAATAACTTCTTCAACATAACTCCTATGAGATTTATTCAACTTCATGGAGTCTCTACACTGATTAATGTTTCCAAATAAAGCTTTGTACATATTCATTTATCATGGTTCCATTAGTAGCTTGAAGAACTTGCAATATGTCTAAAAGGGCTAAACATGGATATCCTTATTAGAAAGTGGAATAACTTTTTCAATATAACTCCTATGAGATTTGTTCAACTTGATGGAGTCTCTACACTGATTAATGGTTTGAAATCAAGCTTCTTACATAGTGATTCATCCTGGTTTGATTAGAAGCTTGAAGAACTTGTCATATGTCCAAAGAGCTAAACATGGATATCCTCATTAAAAAGTGGAATAACTTCTTCAACATAACTCCTATGAGATTTGTTCAACTTCATGGAATCTCTACACTGATTAATGTTTCCAAATCAAGCTTCTTACATATTGATTCATCCTGGTTTGATTAGAAGCTTGAACAACTTGTCATATGTCCAAAAGGGGTAAACATGGATATCCTCATTAGAAAGTGGAATAACTTTTTCAACATAACTCCTATAAGATTTATTCAACTTCATGGATTCTCTACACTGATAAATGGTTCCAAATCAAGCTTCTTACATATTTATTTATTCTGGTTTGATTAGAAGCTTGAAGAAGTTGTCATATGTCCAAAAGGGCTAAACAAGGATATCCTCTTTAAAAAGTGGAATAACTTCTTCAACATAACTCCTATGAGATTGATTCAACTTCATGGAGTCTCTACACTGATTAATTGTTCCAAATCAAGCTTCTTACATATTGTTTCATCCTGGTTTGATGAGAAGCTTGAAGATCTTGTCATATGTCCAAAAGGGTTAAACATGGATATCCGCATTAGAAAGTGGAATAACTTCTTCAACATAACTCCTATGAGATTTATTCAATTCATGGAGTCTCTACACTGATTAATGGTTCCAAATCAAGCTCCTTACATATTGATTAATCCTTGTTTGTTTAGAACCTTGAAGAACTTGGCATATGTCCAAAAGGGGTAAACATGGATATCCTCATTAGAAAGTGGAATAACTTCTTCAACAAACTCCTATGAGATTTGTTCAACTTCATGGAGTCTGTACACTGATAAATGGTTCCAAATCAAGCTTCATACATATTTATTCATCATGGTTCCATTAGTAGCTTGAAGAACTTGCCATATGTCTAAAAAGGCTAACATGGATATCCTCATTAGAAAGTGGAATAGCTTCTTCAATATAACTCCTATGAGATTTATTCAACTTCATGGAGTCTCTACACTGAGTAATGGTTCCAAATCAAGATTCTTACATATTTATTCATCTTGGTTTGAATATAAGCTTGAAGAACTTGTTATATGTCCAAAAGGGCTAAACATGGATATCCTCATTAGAAAGCGGAATAACTTCTTCAACATAACTCATATGAGATTTATTCAACTTCATGGAGTCTGTACACTGATTAATGTTTCCAAATAAAGCTTTGTACATATTCATTTATCATGGTTCCATTAGTAGCTTGAAGAACTTGCAATATGTCTAAAAGGGCTAAACATGGATATCCTTATTAGAAAGTGGAATAAAATTCTTCAATATAACTCCTAGGAGATTTGTTCAACTTGATGGAGTCTCTACACTGATTAATGGTTTGAAATCAAGCTTCTTACATAGTGATTCATCCTGGTTTGATTAAAAGCTTGAAGAACTTGTCATATGTCCAAAGAGCTAAACATGGATATCCTCATTAAAAAGTGGAATAACTTCTTCAACATAACTCCTATGAGATTTGTTCAACTACATGGAATCTCTACACTGATTAATGGTTCCAAATCAAGCTTCTTACATATTGATTCATCCTGGTTCATTAGAAGCTTGAAGAACTTGTCATATGTCGAAAAGGACTAAACATAGATATCCTCATTAAAAAGTGGAATAACTTCTTCAACATAACTCCTATAAGATTTATTCAACTTCATGGAGTCTCTACACTGATTAATGCTTCCAGATCAAGCTTCTTACATATTGATTCATCCTGGTTTGATTAGAAGCTTGAAGAACTTGTCATATGTCCAAAAGGGCTAAACATGGATATCCTCATTAGAAAGTGGAATAACTTCTTCAACAAAACTCCTATGAGATTTGTTCAACTTCATGGAATCTCTACACTGATTAGTGGTTCCAAATCAAGCTTTGTACATATTTATTCATCATGGTTCCATTAGTAGCTTGAAGAACTTGCCATATGTCTAAAAGGGCTAACATGGATATCCTCATTAGAAAGTGGAATAACTTCTTCAATATAACTTCTATGAGTTGTATTCAACTTCATGGAGTCTCTACACTGATTAATGGTTCCAAATCAAGATTCTTACATATTTATTCATCCTGGTTTGATTAGAAGCTTGAAGAACTGTCATATGTCCAAAAGGGCTAAACATGGATATCCTCATTAAAAAGTGGAATAACTTCTTCAACATAACTCCTATGAGATTTATTCAACTTCATGGAGTCTCTA
>MU106600.1:172641-188372 GCA_012274485.2 Sinapis alba
ATTAGTAGCTTGAAGAATTTGCCATATGTCTAAAAGGGCTAACATGGATATCCTTATTAGAAAGTGGAATAACTTCTTCAATATAACTCCTATGATATTTATTCAACTTCATGGAGTCTCTACACTGATTAATGGTTCCAAATTAAGCTTCTTACATATTGTTTCATCCTGGTTTGATGAGAAGCTTGAAGATCTTGTCAAATGTCCAAAAGGGCTAAACATGGATATCCTCATTAGAAAGTGGAATAACTTCTTCAACATAACTCCTATGAGATTTATTCAACTTCATGGAGTCTCTACACTGATTAATGGTTCCAAATAAAACTTCTTACATATTGATTCATCCTGGTTTGATTAGAAGCTTGAAGAACTTGTCATATGTCCAAAAGGGCTAAACATGGATATCCTCATTAGAAAGTGGAATAACTTATTCAACATAACTCCTAAGAGATTTGCTCAGCTTCATGGAGTCTCTACACTGATTAATGGTTCCAAATCAAGCTTCTTACATATTGATTCATCTTGGTTTGATTAGAAACTTGAAGAACTTGTCATATGTCCAAAATGGCTAAACATGGATATCCTCATTAAAAAGTGGAATAACTTCTTCAACATAACTCCTATGAGATTTATTGAATTTCAAGGAGTCTCTACACTGATTAATGGTTCCAAATATCGCTTCTTACATATTGATTCATCCTGGTTTAGTTAGAAGCTTGAAGAACTTCTCATATGTCCAAAAGGGCTAAACATGGATATCCTCATTAGAAAGTGGAATAACTTCTTCAACAAAACTCCTATGAGATTTGTTCAACTTTATGGAGTCTCTACACTGATTAATGGTTCCAAATCAAGCTTCGTACATATTTATTCATCATGGTTCCATTAGTAGCTTGAAGAACTTGCAATATGTCTAAATGGGCTAACATGGATATGCACATTAGAAAGTGGAATAACTTCTTCAATATAACTCCTAAGAGATTTATTCAACTTCATGGAGTCTCTACACTGATTAATGGTACCAAATCAATCTTCTTACATATTTGTTCATCCTGGTTTGATTAGAAGCTTAAATAACTTGCCATATGTCCAAAAGGGCTACACATGGATATGCTCATTAGAAAGTGGAATAACTTGTTCAACATAACTCCTATGAGATTTATTCAACTTCATGGAGTCTCTACACTGATTAATGGTTCCAAATCAAGCTTCTTACATATTGATTCATCATGGTTCCATTAGTAGCTTGAAGAACTTGCCATATGTCTAAAAGGGCTAACATGGATATCCTTATTAGAAAGTGGAATAACTTCTTCAATATAACTTATATGAGATTTATTCAACTTCATGGAGTCTCTACACTGTTTAATGGTATCAAATTAAGCTTCTTACATATTGTTTCATCCTGGTTTGATGAGAAGTTTGAAGATCTTGTCATATGTCCAAAAGGGCTAAACATGGATATCCTCATTAGAAGGTGGAATAACTTCTTCAACATAACTCCTATGAGATTTATTCAACTTCATGGAGTCTCTACACTTATTAATGGTTCCAAATCAAGCTTCTTACATATTGATTCATCCTGGTTTGATTAGAAGTTTGAAGAACTTGTCATATGTCCAAAAGGGCTAAACATGGATATCCTCATTAGAAAGTAGAATAACTTTTTCAACATAACTCCTATGAGATTTATTCAACTTTATGGAGTCTCTACACTGATAAATGGTTCCCAATCAAGCTTCTTACATATTATTCATCCTGGTTTGATTAGAAGCTTGAAGAACTTGTCATATGTCCAAAAGGGCTAAACATGGATATCTTTATTAGAAATGGAATAACTTCTTCAACATAACTCCTATGAGATTTACTCAACTTCATGGAGTCTCTACACTGATTAGTGGTTCCAAATCAAGCTTCTTACATATTGATTCATCCTGGTTTGATTAAAAGCTTGAAGAACTTGTCATATGTCAAAAAGGGCGAAACATGGACATCCTCATTAGAAAGTGGAATAACTTCTTCAACATAATTCCTATCAGATTTATTCAACTTCATGGAGTCTCTACACTGATTAATGGTTCCAAATCAAGCTTCGTACATATTGATTCATCATGGTTCCATTAGTAGCTTGAAGAACTTGCCATATGTCTAAAAGGGCTAACATGGATATCCTTATTAGAAAGTGGAATAACTTCTTCAATATAACTCCTATGATATTTATTCAACTTCATGGAGTCTCTACACTGATTAATGGTTCCAAATTAGGCTTCTTACATATTGTTTCATCCTGGTTTGATGAGAAGCTTGAAGATCTTGTCATATGTCCAAAGGGGCTAAACATGGATATCCTCATTAGAAAGTGGAATAATTTCTTTAACATAATTCCTATGATATTTGTTCAACCTCATGGAGTCTCTACACTGATTAATGGTTCCAAATAAAGCTTCGTACATATTTATTCATCTTGGTTCCATTAGTAGCTTGAAGAACTTGCCATATGTCTAAAAGGGCTAACATGGATATCCTCATTAGAAAGTGGAATAACTTCTTCAATATAACTCCCATGAGATTTATTCAACTTCATGGAGTCTCTCCACTGATTAATAGTTCCAAATCAAGCTTCTTACATATTGATTCATCCTGGTTTGATTAGAAACTTGAAGAACTTGTCATTTGTCCAAAATGGCTAAACATGGATATCCTCATTAAAAAGTGGAATAACTTCTTCAACATAACTCCTATGAGATTTATTCAACTTCATGGAGTCTCTACACTGATTAATGGTCCCAAATCAAGCTTCTTACATATTGATTCATCCTGTTTCGATTAGAAGATTGAATAACTTGCCATATGTCTAAAGGGGCTAAACATGGATATCCTCATTAGAAAGTGGAATAATTTCTTCAACAAAACTCCTATGAGTTTTATTCAACTTCATTGAGTCTCTACACTGATTAATGGTTCAAAATCATTCTTCTTACATATTGATTCATCCTGGTTTGATTAGAAGCTTGAAGAACTTGTCATATGTCAAAAAGGGCTAAACATGGATATCCTCATGAGAAAGTGGAATAACTTTTTCAACATAACTCCTATGAGATTTATTCAACTTTATGGAGTCACTACACAGATAAATGGTTCCAAATCAAGCTTCTTACATATTATTCATCCTGGTTTGATTAGAAGCTTGAAGAACTTGTCATATGTCCAAAAGGGCTAAACATGCATATCCTTATTAGAAATGGAATAACTTCTTAAACATAACTCCTATGAGATTTACTTAACTTCATGGAGTCTCTACACTGATTAGTGGTTCCAAATCAAGCTTCTTACATATTGACTCATCCTGGTTTGATTAGAAGCTTGAAGAACTTGTCATATGTCAAAAAGGGCTAAACATGGACATCCTCATTAGAAAGTGGAATAACTTCTTCAACATAATTGCTATCAGATTTATTCAACTTCATGGAGTCTCTACACTGATTAATGGTTCCAAATCAAGCTTCGTACATATTGATTCATCATGGTTCCATTAGTAGCTTGAAGAACTTGCCATATGTCCAAAAGGGCTAACATGGATATCCTTATTAGAAAGTGGAATAACTTCTTCAATATAACTCCTATGAGATTTATTCAATTTCAAGGAGTCTCTCCACTGATTAATGGTTCCAAATCAAGCTTCTTACATATTGATTCATCTTGGTTTTATTAGAAACTTGAAGAACTTGTCATATATCAAAATGGCTAAACATAGATATCCTCATTAAAAAGTGGAATAACTTCTTCAACATAACTCCTATGAGATTTAATCAACTTCATGGAGTCTCTATACTGATTAATGGTTCCAAATCAAGCTTCCTACTTATTGATTCATCCTGTTTGGATTAGAAGATTGAATAACTTGCCATATGTCTAAAAGGGCTAAACATGGATATCCTCATTAGAAAGTGGAAAAACTTCTTCAACATAACTCCTATGAGTTTTATTCAACTTCATGGAGTCTCTACACTGATTAATGGTTCAAAATCAATCTTCTTACATATTGATTCATCCTGGTTTGATTAGAAGCTTGAAGAACTTGTCATATGTCCAAAAGGGCTAAACATGGATATCCTCATTAGAAATGGAATAACTTCTTCAACATAACTCATATGAGATTTACTCAACTTCATGGAGTCTCTACACTGATTAGTGGTTCCAAATCAAGCTTCTTACATATTGATTCATCCTGGTTTGATTAGGAGCTTGAAGAACTTGTCATATGTCAAAAAGAACGAAACATGGACATCCTAAATAGAAAGTGGAATAACTTCTTCAACATAACTCCTATCAGATTTATTCAACTTCATGGAGTCTCTACACTGATTAATGGTTCCAAATCAAGCTTCGTACATATTGATTCATCATGGTTCCATTAGTAGCTTGAAGAACTTGCCATATGTCTAAAAGGGCTAACATGGATATCATTATTAGAAAGTGGAATAAATTATTCAATATAACTCCTATGAGATTTATTCAACTTCATGAAGTCTCTACACTGATTAATGGTTCCAAATCAAGCTTCTTACATATTGATTCATCCTCTTTCGATTAGAAGATTGAATAACTTGCCATATGTCTAAAAGGGCTAAACATGGATATCATCATTAGAAAGTGGAATAACTTCTTCAACATGACTCCTATGAGATTTATTCAACTTCATGGAGTCTCTACACTGATTATTGGTTCCAAATCAAGCTTCGTACATATTTATTCATCCTGGTTTGATTAGAAGCTTGAAGAACTTGTCATATGTCCAAAAGGGCTAAACATGGATATCCTCATTAAAAAGTGGAATAACTTCTTCAACATAACTCCTATGAGATTTATTCAACTTCATGGAGTCTCTACAATGATTAATGGTTCCAAATCAAGCTTCTTACATATTGATTCATCCTGTTACGATAAGAAGATTGAATAACTTGCCATATGTCTAAAAGGGCTAAACATGGATATCCTCATTAGAAAGTGGAATAACTTCTTCAACAAAACTCCTATGAGATTTATTCAACTTCAAGGTGTCTCTCCACTGATTAATGGTTCCAAATCAAGCTTCTTACATATTGATTCATCCTGGTTTGATTAGAAACTTGAAGAACTTGTCATATGTCCAAAATGGATAAACATGGATATCCTCATTAAAAAGTGGAATAGCTTCTTCTACATAACTCCTATGAGATTTATTCAACTTCATGGAGTCTGTACACTGATTATTGGTTCCAAATCAGGCTTCTTACATATTCATTCATCCTGTTTCTATTAGAAGATTGAATAACTTGCCATATGTCTAAAAGGGTTAAGAAAGTGGAATAACTTCTTCAACAAAACTCCTATGAGATTTATTCAATTTCAAGGAGTCTCTCCACTGATTAATGGTTCCAAATCAAGTTTCTTACATATTGATTCATCCCGGTTTGATTAGAAGCTTGAAGAACTTGTCATATGTCCAAAAGGGCTAAACATGGATATCCTCATTAGAAAGTGGAATAACTTTTTCAACATAACTCATATGAAATTTATTCAACTTCATGGAGTCTCTACACTGATAAATGGTTCCAAATCAAGCTTCTTACATATTGATTCATCCTGGTTTGATTAGAAGCTTGAAGAAATTGTCATATGTCCAAAAGGGCTAAACATGGATATCCTCATTAGAAATGGAATAACTTCTTCAACATAACTCCTATGAGATTTATTCAACTTCATGGAGTCTCTATACTGATTAGTGGTTCCAAATCAAACTTCTTACATATTGATTCATCCTGGTTTGATTAGTAGCTTGAAGAACTTGTCATATGTCCAAAAGGGCTAAACATGGATATCCTCATTAGAAATAGAATAACTTCTTCAACATAACTCCTATGAGATATATTCAACTTCATGGAGTCTCTACACTGATTAGTGGTTCCAAATCAAGCTTCTTACATATTGATTCATCCTGGTTTGATTAGAAGCTTGAAGAACTTGTCATATGTCAAAAAGGGCTAAACATGGACATCCTCATTAGAAAGTGAAATAACTTCTTCAACATAACTCCTATCAGATTTATTCAACTTCATGGAGGCTCTACACTGATTAATGGTTCCAAATCAAGCTTCGTACATATTGATTCATCATGGTTCCATTAGTAGCTTGAAGAACTTGCCATATGTCCAAAAGGGCTAACATGGATATCCTTATTAGAATGTGGAATAACTTCTTCAATATAACTCCTATGAGATTTATTCAACTTCATGGAGTCTCTACACTGATTAATGGTTCCAAATCAAGCTTCTTACATATTGATTCATCCTGGTTTGATTAGAAGCTTGAAAAACTTGTCATATGTCCAAAAGGGCTAAACATGGATATCCTCATTAGAAAGTGGAATAAATTATTCAACATAACTCCTATGATATTTGTGTAACCTCATGGAGTCTCTACACTGATTAATGGTTCCAAATAAAGCTTCGTACATATTTATTCATCTTGATTCCATTAGTAGCTTGAAGAACTTGCCATATGTCTAAAAGGGCTAACATGGATATCCTCATTAGAAAGTGGAATAACATCTTCAATATAACTCCCATGAGATTTATTCAACTTCATGGAGTCTCTCCACTGATTAATGGTTCCAAATCAAGCTTCTTACATATTGATTCATCGTGGTTTGATTAAAAGCTTGAAGAACTTGTCATATGTCAAAATGGGCGAAACATGGACATCCTCATTAGAAAGTGGAATAACTTCTTCAACATAATTCCTATCAGATTTATTCAACTTCATGGAGTCTCTACACTGATTAATGGTTCCAAATCAAGCTTCGTACATATTGATTCATCATGGTTCCATTAGTAGCTTGAAGAACTTGCCATATGTCTAAAAGGGCTAACATGGATATCCTTATTAGAAAGTGGAATAACTTCTTCAATATAACTCCTATGAGATTTATTCAACTTCATGAAGTCTCCACACTGATTAATGGTTCCAAATCAAGCTTCTTACATATTGATTCATCCTCTTTCGATTAGAAGATTTAATAACTTGCCATATGTCTAAAAGGGCTAAACATGGATATCATCATTAGAAAGTGGAATAACTTCTTCAACATAACTCCTATGAGATTTATTCAACTTCATGGAGTCTCTACACTGATTAATGGTTCCAAATCAAGCTTCTTACATATTTATTCATCCTGGTTTGATTAGAAGCTTGAAGAACTTTTCATATGTCCAAAAGGGCTAAACATGGATATCCTCATTAAAAAGTGGAATAACTTCTTCAACAAAACTCCTATGAGATTTATTCAATTTCAAGGAGTCTCTCCACTGATTAATGGTTCCAAATCAAGTTTCTTACATATTGATTCATCCCGGTTTGATTAGAAGCTTGAAGAACTTGTCATATGTCCAAAAGGGCTAAACATGGATGTCCTCATTAGAAAGTGGAATAACTTTTTCAACATAACTCATATGAGATTTATTCAACTTCATGGAGTCTCTACAATGATAAATGGTTCCAAATCAAGCTTCTTACATATTGATTCATCCTGGTTTGATTAGAAGCTTGAAGAACTTGTCATATGTCCAAAAGGGCTAAACATGGATATCCTCATTAGAAATGGAATAACTTCTTCAACATAACTCCTATGAGATTTATTCAACTTCATGGAGTCTCTATACTGATTAGTGGTTCCAAATCAAGCTTCTTACATATTCATTCATCCTGGTTTGATTAGAAGCTTGAAGAACTTGTCATATGTCAAAAAGGGCTAAACATGGACATCCTCATTAGAAAGTGGAATAACTTCTTCAACATAACTCCTATCAGATTTATTCAACTTCATGGAGTCTCTACACTGATTAATGGTTCCAAATCAAGCTTCGTACATATTGATTCATCATGGTTCCATTAGTATCTTGAAGAACTTGCCATATGTCCAAAAGGGCTAACATGGATATCCTTATTAGAAAGTGGAATAACTTCTTCAATATAACTCCTATGAGATTTATTCAACTTCATGGAGTCTCTACACTGATTAATGGTTCCAAATCAAGTTTCTTACATATTGATTCATCCTGGTTTGATTAGAAGCTTGAAAAACTTGTCATATGTCCAAAAGGGCTAAACATGGATATCCTCATTAGAAAGTGGAATAACTTATTCAACATAACTCTTATGATATTTTTTCAACCTCATGGAGTCTCTACACTGATTAATGGTTCCAAATAAAGCTTCGTTCATATTTATTCATCTTGGTTCCATTAGTAGCTTGAAGAACTTGCCATATGTCTAAAAGGGCTAACATGGATATCCTCATTAGAAAGTGGAATAACATCTTCAATATAACTCCCATGAGATTTATTCAACTTCATGGAGTCTCTCCACTGATTAATGGTTCCAAATCAAGCTTCTTACATATTGATTCATCCTGGTTTGATTAAAAGCTTGAAGAACTTGTCATATGTCAAAAAGGAAGAAACATGGACATCCTCATTAGAAAGTGGAATAACTTCTTCAACATAATTCTTATCAGATTTATTCAACTTCATGGAGTCTCTACACTTATTAATGGTTCCAAATCAAGCTTCGTACATATTGATTCATCATGGTTCCATTAGTAGCTTGAAGAACTTGCCATATGTCTAAAATGGCTAACATGGATATCCTTATTAGAAAGTGGAATAACTTCTTCAATATAACTCCTATGAGATTTATCCAACTTCATGGAGTCTCTACACTGATTAATGGTTCCAAATTAGGCTTCTTACATATTGTTTCATCCTGGTTTGATGAGAAGCTTGAAGATCTTGTCATATGTCCAAAGGGGCTAAACATGGATATCCTCATTAGAAAGTGGAATAACTTCTTCAACATAACTCCTATGAGATTTATTTAACTTCATGGAGTCTCTACACTGATTAATGGTTCCAAATCAAGCTTCTTACATATTGATTCATCATGGTTCCATTAGTAGCTTAAAGAACTTGCCATATGTCTAAAAGGGCTAACATGGATATCCTTATTAGAAAGTGGAATAACTTCTTCAATATAACTCCTATGAGATTTATTCAACTTCATGGAGTCTCTACACTGATTAATGGTTCCAAATCAAGCTTCTTACATATTGATTCATCCTGGTTTGATTAGAAACTTGAAGAACTTGTCATATGTCCAAAATGGCTAAACATGGATATCCTCATTAAAAAGTGGAATAACTTCTTCAACATAACTCCTATGAGATTTATTCAACTTCATGGAGTCTCTACACTGATTATTGGTCCCAAATCAAGCTTCTTACATATTGATTCATCCTGTTTCGATTAGAAGATTGAATAACTTGACATATGTCTAAAGGGGCTAAACATGGATATCCTCATTAGAAAGTGGAATAATTTCTTCAACAAAACTCCTATGAGTTTTATTCAACTTCATGAAGTCTCTACACTGATTAATGGTTCAAAATCAATCTTCTTATATATTGATTCATCCTGGTTTGATTAGAAGCTTGAAGAACTTGTCATATGTCAAAAAGAGCTAAACATGGATATCCTCCTTAGAAAGTGGAATAACTTTTTCAACATAACTCCTATGAGATTTATTCAAATTTATGGAGTCACTACACTGATAAATGGTTCCAAATCAAGCTTCTTACATATTATTCATCCTGGTTTGATTAGAAGCTTGAAGAACTTGTCATATGTCCAAAAGGGCTAAACATGCATATCCTTATTAGAAATGGAATAACTTCTTCAACATAACTCCTATGAGATTTACTCAACTTCATGGAGTCTCTACACTGATTAGTGGTTCCAAATCAAGCTTCTTACATATTGGTTCATCCTGGTTTGATTAAAAGCTTGAAGAACTTGTCATATGTCAAAAAGGGCGAAACATGGACATCCTCATTAGAAAGTGGAATAACTTCTTCAACATAACTCCTATCAGATTTATTCAACTTCATGGAGTCTCTACACTGATTAATTGGTCCAAATCAAGCTTCGTACATATTGATTCATCATGGTTCCATTAGTAGCTTGAAGAACTTGCCATATGTTTAAAAGGGCTAACGTGGATATCCTTATTAGAAAGTGGAATAACTTCTTCAATATAACTCCTATGAGATTTATTAAACTTCATGAAGTCTTTACACTGATTAATGGTTCCAAATCACATTCTTACATATTTATTCATCCTCTTTCGATTAGAAGATTGAATAACTTGCCATATTTCTAAAAGGGGTAAACATGGATATCATCATTAGAAAGTGGAATAACTTCTTCAACATAACTCCTATGAGATTTATTCAACTTCATGGAGTCTCTACAATGATTAATGGTTCCAAATCAAGCTTCTTACATATTGATTCATCCTGTTTGGTTTAGTAGCTTGAAGAACTTGCCATATGTCTAAAAGGGCTAAACATGGATATCCTCATTAGAAAGTGGAATAACTTCTTCAAAAAAACTTCTATGAGATTTGTTAAACTTCATGGAGTCTCTACACTGATTAATGGTTCCAAATCAAGCTTCGTACATATTTATTCATCATGGTTCCATTAGTAGCTTGAAGAACTTGCCATATGTCTAAAAGGGCTAACATGGATATCCTTATTAGAAAGTGGAATAACTTCTTCAATATAACTCCTATGAGATTTATTCAACTTCATGAAGTCTATACACTGATTAATGGTTCCAAATCAAGCTTCTTACATATTGATTCATCCTGGTTTGATTAGAAGCTTGAAGAACTTGCCATATGTCCAAAAGGGCTAAACATGGATATCCTCATTAGAAAGTGGAATAACTTCTTCAAAAAAACTTCTATGAGATTTGTTAAACTTCATGGAGTCTCTACACTGATTAATGGTTCCAAATCAAGCTTCGTACATATTTATTCATCATGGTTCCATTAGTAGCTTGAAGAACTTGCCATATGTCTAAAAGGGCTAACATGGATATCCTTATTAGAAAGTATAATAACTTCTTCAATATAACTCCTATGAGATTTATTCAACTTCATGAAGTCTATACACTGATTAATGGTTCCAAATCAAGCTTCTTACATATTGTTTCATCCTGGTTTGATGAGACGCTTGAAGATCTTGTCATATGTCCAAAAGGGCTAAACATGGATATCCTAATTAGAAAGTGGAATAACTTCTTCAACGTAATTCCTATGAGATTTATTCAACTTCATGGAGTCTCTACACTGACTAATGGTTCCAAATCAAGCTTCTTACATATTGACTCATCCTGGTTTGATTAGAAGCTTGAAGAACTTGTCATATGTCCAATAGGGCTAAACATGGACATCCTCATTAGAAAGTGGAATAATTTCTTAAACATAACTCCTATCAGATTTATTCAACTTCATGGAGTCTCTACACTGATTTAATGGTTCCAAATCAATGTTTGTACATATTGATTCATCATGGTTCCATTAGTAGCTAGAAGAACTTGCCATGTGTCTAAAAGGGCTAACATGGATATCCTTATTAGAAAGTGGAATAACTTCTTCAGTATAACTCCTATGAGATTTATTCAACTTCATGGAGTCTCTACACTGATTAATTGTTCCAAATCAAGCTTCTTACATATTGATTCATCCTGGTTTTATTAGAAGCTTGAAGAACTTGCCATATGTCGAAAAGGGCTAAACATGGATATCCTCATTAGAAAGTGGAATAACTTCTTCAAAAAAACTTCTATGAGATTTGTTAAACTTCATGGAGTCTCTACACTGATTAATGGTTCCAAATCAAGCTTCGTACATATTTATTCATCATGGTTCCATTAGTAGCTTGAAGAACTTGCCATATGTCTAAAAGGGCTAACATGGATATCCTNATGGATATCCTCATTAGAAAGTGGAATAACTTCTTCAAAAAAACTTCTATGAGATTTGTTAAACTTCATGGAGTCTCTACACTGATTAATGGTTCCAAATCAAGCTTCGTACATATTTATTCATCATGGTTCCATTAGTAGCTTGAAGAACTTGCCATATGTCTAAAAGGGCTAACATGGATATCCTTATTAGAAAGTAGAATAACTTCTTCAATATAACTCCTATGATATTTATTCAACTTCATGAAATCTATACACTGATTAATGGTTCCAAATCAAGGTTCTTACATATTGTTTCATCCTGGTTTGATGAGACGCTTGAAGATCTTGTCATATGTCCAAAAGGGCTAAACATGGATATCCTAATTAGAAAGTGGAATAACTTCTTCAACGTAATTCCTATGAGATTTATTCAACTTCATGGAGTCTCTACACTGATTAATGGTTCCAAATCAAGCTTCTTACATATTGACTCATCCTGGTTTGATTAGAAGCTTGAAGAACTTGTCATATGTCCAATAGGGCTAAACATGGACATCCTCATTAGAAAGTGGAATAACTTCTTAAACAAAACTCCTATCAGATTTATTCAACTTCATGGAGTCTCTACACTGATTTAATGGTTCCAAAATAATGTTTGTACATATTGATTCATCATGGTTCCATTAGTAGCTAGAAGAACTTGCCATGTGTCTAAAAGGGCTAACATGGATATCCTTATTAGAAAGTGGAATAACTTCTTCAGTATAACTCCTATGAGATTTATTCAACTTCATGGAGTCTCTACACTGATTAATTATTCCAAATCAAGCTTCTTACATATTGATTCATCCTGGTTTTATTAGAAGCTTGAAGAACTTGCCATATGTCCAAAAGGGCTAAACATGGATATCCTCATTAGAAAGTGGAATAACTTTTTCAACATACCTCCTATGAGATTTATTCAACTTCATGGAGTCTCTACACTGATTAATGGTTCCAAATCAAGCTTCTTACATATTGATTCATCCTGGTTTGATTAGAAGCTTGAAGAACTTGACATATGTCCAAAAGGGCTAAACATGGATATATCCTCATTAGAAAGTGGAATAACTTCTTCAACGTAATTCCTATGAAATTTATTCAACTTCATGGAGTCTCTACACTGATTAATGGTTGCAAATCAAGCTTCTTACATATTGATTCATCCTGGTTTGATTAGAAGCTTGAAGAACTATCATATGTCCAAAAGGGCTAAACATGGATATCCTCATTCGAAAGTGGAATAACTTTTTCAACATAACTCCTATGAGATTTATTCAACTTCATGGAGTATCTACACTGATAAATGGTTCCAAATAAAGATTCTTACATATTGATTCATCCTGGTTTGATTAGAAGCTTGAAGAACTTGTCATATGTCCAAAAGGGCTAAACATGGATATCCTAATTAGAAATGGAATAACTTCTTCAACATAACTCCTATGAGATTTATTCAACTTCATGGAGTCTCTACACTGATTAGTGGTTCCAAATCAAGCTTCTTACATATTGATTCATCCTGGTTTGATTAGAAGCTTGAAGAACTTGTCATATGTCCAATAGGGCTAAACATGGACATCATCACTAGAAAGTGGAATAACTTCTTCAACATAACTCCTATCAGATTTATAAAACTTCATGGAGTCTTTACACTGATTTAATGGTTCCAAATCAAGCTTTGTACATATTGATTCATCATGGTTCCATTAGTAGCTAGAAGAACTTGCCATATGTCTAAAAGGGCTAACATGGATATCCTTATTAGAAAGTGGAATAACTTCTTCAATATAACTCCTATGAGATTTATTCAACTTTATGAAGTCTCTACACTGATTAATGGTTCCAAATCAAGCTTCTTACATATTGTTTCATCCTGGTTTGATGAGACGCTTGAAGATCTTGTCATATGTCCAAAAGGGCTAAACATGGATATCCTTATTAGAAAGTGGAATAACTTCTTCAACAAAACTCCTATGAGATTTTTTCAACTTCATGGAGTTTCTACACTGATTAGTGGTTCCAAATCAAGCTTCGTACATACTTATTCATCATGGTTCCATTAGTAGTTTGAAGAACTTGCCATATGTCTAAAAGGACTAACATGGATATCCTCATTAGAAAGTGGAATAACTTCTTCAATATAACTCCTATGAGATTTATTCAACTTCATGGAGTCTCTACACTGATTAATGGTTCCAAATCAAGCTTCTTACATATTGATTCATCCTGGTTTGATTAGAAGTTTGAAGAACTTGTCATATGTCCAATAGGGCTAAACATGGACATCCTCATTAGAAAGTGGAATAACTTCTTCAACATAACTCCTATCAGATTCATTCAACTTTATGGAGTCTCTACACTGATTAATGGTTCCAAACCAAGCTTTGTACATATTGATTCATCATGGTTCCATTAGTAGCTAGAAGAACTTGCCATATGTCTAAAAGGGCTAACATGGATATCCTTATTAGAAAGTGGAATAACTTCTTCAATATAACTCCTATGAGATTTATTCAACTTCATGAAGTCTATACACTGATTAATGGTTCCAAATCAAGCTTCTTACATATTTTTTCATCCTGGTTTGATGAGACGCTTGAAGATCTTGTCATATGTCCAAAAGGGCTAAACATGGATATCCTAATTAGAAAGTGGAATAACTTCTTCAACGTAATTCCTATGAGATTTATTCAACTTCATGGAGTCTCTACACTGATTAATGGTTCCAAATCAAGCTTCTTACATATTGATTCATCCTGGTTTGATTAGAAGCTTGAAGAACTTGTCATATGTCCAATAGGGCTAAACATGGACATCCTCATTAGAAAGTGGAATAACTTCTTAAACATAACTCCTATCAGATTTATTCAACTTCATGGAGTCTCTACACTGATTTAATGGTTCCAAATCAATGTTTGTACATATTGATTCATCATGGTTCCATTAGTAGCTAGAAGAACTTGCCATGTGTCTAAAAGGGCTAACATGGATATCCTTATTAGAAAGTGGAATAACTTCTTCAATATAACTCCTATGAGATTTATTCAACTTCATGGAGTCTCTACGCTGATAAATGGTTCCAAATCAAGCTTCTTACATATTGATTCATCATGGTTCCATTAGTAGCTTGAAGAACTTGCCATATGTCTAAAACGGCTAAACATGGATATCCTCATTAGAAAGTTGTATAACTTCTTCAACATAACTCCTATGAGATTTATTCAACTTCATGGAGTCTCTACGCTGATAAATGGTTCCTAATAAAACTTCTTACATATTGATTCATCATGGTTCCATTAGTAGCTTGAAGAACTTGTCATATTTCCAAAAGGGCTAAACATGGACATCCTCATTAGAAAGTGGAATAACTTCTTAAACATAACTCCTATGAGATTTATTCAACTTCATGGAGTCTCTACACTGATTAATGGTTCCTAATCAAGCTTCTTACATATATATTCATCCTGTTTTAATTAGAAGATTGAATAACTTGCCATATGTCTAAAAGAGCTAAACATGGATATCCTCATTAGAAAGTGGAATAACTTCTTCAACAAAACTCCTATGAGATTTATTCAATTTCAAGGAGTCTCTCCACTGATTAATGGTTCCAAATCAAGCTTCTTACATATTTATTCATCCTGGTTTGATTAGAAGCTTGAAGAACTTGTCATATGTCCAAAAGGGCTAAACATGGACATCCTCATTAGAAAGTGGAATAACTTCTTCAACATAACTCCTATGATATTTATTCAACTTCATGGAGTCTCTGCACTTATTAATGGTTCCAAATCAAGCTTCGTACATATTGATTAATCATGGTTCCATTAGTAGCTTGAAGAA